>JAPYZK010003801.1:0-22649 GCA_030522785.1 Platygaster equestris
GCGCCCGATTTTCGGCCGCCATCTTAACCACGTTATAACCGGGTTATAACGCGGTAAAATTATTGGGATCAATCGAAAACCCTATGGGGGAAATCGGCGCAGAACACCAATTTGAGCGTTCCGCGCCATGAAGCAAAACTCGGCGATAGGATGGCAACTTTCGCCAGATCTCGGGACAGCGAGTTACACGGCGAGGGATAGGGAGTCATATCTGTTCTCTAATACTTCTTACATGTTTCCCATGTTTCACAACATTTGAGTTGGAGGTGGGATAAAAGTAAGATGGCGTCTGCTGGCCCACAGGCGCGAACTGAATGGAATCGCGTCTGCCTAAAGAACGTACCTTGTCTTCTTTTACCATGGTAAAAGCCACTTTGGAAATAAGTGTTCAAAGCTCGACCGAATTAAAAATATCAATCAGAATTTAAAGATAAGGAGATCAAAGAATTGCAATTTCGAAATTCAGGAATTTTCCAACGTGAGGATTCGAGGATTCGTACATTAGTTGACTTTGTATTTTTAATTCTGTATTTGAAAATTCATATTACATATCGAAATCACGGATGAAGAAATTTCCAAAAATGTGATGTATAAACAAAATTTTTAGTGAAAACTGTATCCACTGATCAAAAAAAATTTTCTCCCAAAATGTGGAAAATAAAAATTCCAATGATTAAGCATTATAAAAAAAAATTTTTCATCCATTATTCAACACTTAATTATGCAAATTCAGACAAAGTAATATTTCACAGAAAAAAGTCAATCAGTAATGACACTCAACACCAGTTTGACTGATAATTCAGACATTTTTTCTGGGGACTAAGAAATGCAATAAAGTTCTTAATAGCATTCAAATGTGTTCAACTGAGTAATTTATGCAGCATTCAAATCACTGATTTACTGAGGATAGCTAAAAAATGATAAATAGGTTTACAAAAGTGCATTTTTGCATGTTTCGACAAAACGAAATACAGGGTGTTACAAAATCACCGCAAATACCGAAAACCATAGATTTCTTGTACAATTACCAGACGAGTTTTCTTTTGCCATTTTTTAAAATTCGCAAAACTTACAGAATTATTAGCAAGTGAAGATAGCCAATCAGCGCTCGACTTTTGCTTGGCGAAAAAATTGAGTCGAAGTCAGTAGTGAGAAAAAAGTCGTAAGCGCCGTAAGTCGTGAAAGTCGAGCGCTGATTGGCTATCTTCACTTGCTAATAACTCTGTCAATTTTGCGAATTTCAAAAAATGGCAAAGAAAAAATTTTCTTGTAATTGTACAAGGAGTCTATGGTTTGCGGTATTTGCGATAATTTTGTAACACCCTGTATAATAAAAGTTGTGTCTAAAACGGAAACAAAATGGGCACAGAAAAAATTAAAATCAAGAAAAGCACCGAACTGTTCAAAAATCTTATTCGTCGCTCTCTCTCCTTTTCCTTCTATTCTTCATCTATTTCCCAAGCTTTGTAACCTTGCAATATCTCTCCAATTTTCCCGATATTACGAAAAACGAGCAGAAAACCAGCTTGGAAAATTGACGTTATTCAAGTGGTAGAGCAAACATTGAGATAACCTTAGTTACATAACGCCTGACGCGACACGCGATTCGGCAAACCAAAACGTTGGTTTTCTGATCGTGACGTTAGATATCGCTTAATCATCTCGATAACTTGAAACAGAAAAACGAAACTCGTTTTTCGATGCATTTTTTCCCGCGCATTCCTGAGAGCCTTTACCTAGGTATGCAGAGACTGTGGTAGAAGCCGTAATGCTTGAGGCCATGGAGAAGCTCGGGGGCTGTTCTCGTGAATCCTATGATAGAGAACGTCGCCAGGAGCGTGTTCCAAAGGCTCAAGACACCCCGCAATTCGAATCTCGGTCGATTGGCCATCCAAAGTTGGCCCCCGAATATCAAGATCATGTAAATGCCGCAATAATAGAAACCTAAGGTCCAGTTTTGGAGCATCCATTTTCGCGTTTCTTGATGAATGAATTTTTCCTCGAAATTGAACACATAGGAATAATTCGGTAATGTCACTTCCATGTACTCCATCTTGGCTATGTTCGACACGAAAGTCAAAGTGGCTTTCTGGAAAAATCAACAGAAGGGGGTAAATTCATTGGGAGAAATTGTTTATAAATTTACATTTTCCCACGAAATTTTCATAAGCAGGGTCTGAATATGTAGCCAGAAAAGGCACTGAGTATAAATGCGAATGAAAAACGTCATCCAAGTTTTTTTTTTTTTTTTTTTTTTTTTTTTTTTTTTTTTTTTTTTTTTTTTTTTTTTTTTTTTTTTTTTTTTTTTTTTTTTTTTTTTTTTTTTTTATTTCAATGTAGGAACAACGAAATTTTCCATTCGAAATATAGTTTTTGTGTCCAGGAAATGTTTCTGTGGGCAAATTTTGCAATGAAGGATAATATTCTAATATTTTTAATATGTTAAATCGAGTATTTTTAGAATTAGAATAAGTTAGTATTAAAAAATTTAAAGCAGCATGTAAGTCCCCAATTTTTTTTGGTTTTTTTTTTTTTGAGATCCTTTATATACGAAGTAATAACTGAAAAAAGTTCGCGAGTGAGCAAGCGAAACATTTTTTTAAATAATTATCAGCGATTTTTTAAATTCTTGAACTTTTTAAAATTATAATGAATATTTAGAATTTTGACGATTTCCAAAATGAACGGAATCAATCTTCGGAAATTTCTTAATACTTCAAATTTGGACATATTCACAAGTTTTCCCGAACTATAATGTTATAATTTGTAGAATTCTCAAAATTTTCGATATTTCCAAGATCTTTAAAATTGTCGAAATTCTCTAATTTTCACAATTTTCAAAATATTCAAAATCTTGAAAATAAAATTTCCAAAATTCTTATAATTTTCGAAATTTCCAACACTTTTGGATTTTTCAAAATTTTGACGAAATATTTACAATCATCACAATTCCCAAAATGACTAAAATTTTCAAAATTTCCGAAAACTTCAAATCTATCAAAATTTGTAAATTTTTGATATTTTCAATATCCTTAAAATAATTGTCAAAATTCTTCAAATTTTCGAAAATTTCCACAATTCATAAAATTTCTAAAACTCACGATGTTTTTGGAATTCTTAAAATTTCTACAGACTTTCGACATCGGAAAAAATTGTTAAATACCGGAAAAATTTGAAATTTAAAAAATTTTTGAATCTTTTAAAAACTCCAAATTTCTTGAAATGTTCAAAAATTCTAAAAGCTCCAAAATTCTTGAATTTTCGGAATTCACGACTCTTTTGGAATCCCCAAAATTTTCGGAAATCTCGAAATGTTGGAAATTATAGAAAACGTGCATTTTCACAAAAATCTTTTCAGAGATTGTCCATAATCCCAATTCCTCCCACATATTGTTCCACTTCTACCATTTGCCTATTAACACACACAAGTTTTTACAAAAAAAGTATGTATACATTCTTCAACACGAAATAACAGCAGTTACATGAGATTGGCTGTACAATTTTTCGTTTTTCATTAACTTTAACATTATTTGTGTGTTTATTCACAGTGACAGCTTGGAAAAAGCAGCTCACAAAAATGGATATTACATGGCAGTAGGTCAAACTATGCGCTTTTTAAATGCGAATCAGCAAACGTTTTTAAAAGAGTTACCCAGTGGTATGTACTAACACGAGAAATTTCTGCCATTGACGTCAAATACTTTGTAAAGCATAACATTGAAATAGCTGGTAACTCATATAAATGAGCATTAATTGTTTTGAAATTTGCACGAAAGTACATTGAGACACAAAATTTATACAAAATGATTGACATACATAATGATATTTCAAAAATTTTCATAACTAAAATCAAATAAACCTAAACTGAGTCTTGTAAATTGAAAATCAATACGAATGAACTAGAAAAACTAGAAAAAAATGGCAAATAAAAAAATTGTAAGTTATGCGAATAAATATTCAGAACAAATAGAAAGTGATTATTCCGGAAAGGTTGTATAAGGAGCAAAAAACGTAATTTTTCTACTATTTCGACATAATTATTCAAATGCAATACAATTTTTCTTTTCCTTGCTCAATGTCTTTTTTCCTTATAAAATTACATCATCTGGTAAAGTTTATAGAAAATTCGGGATCTTGACACTTTTTTTTTAAATTTAGTACAATTTTATTGCTGTTGTGTTTTAAATTATTAATTATTTATGACAAAAACTTAATTATTTCCGTTAATTATCATAAAAATTGAATAATTCAGAATTTTTTGGGTTGCATGCACCAGCGATATACACACAAATGATTTACGTAAGCGGTTTTATATACCTTTTGGTGTGTTGCATATCGCTCGTGCAGGGAAGCCAAGTTTTTTATTGGAGAAATCAGGAAATTTTTATTTCAAAACTTTAAATTTGAATAACAAAATTTCCGGTATAACTACTTCAAAATCTATTAAATCTTTAATACAAACTAAATTCACTAATTTATACATTTCTGAATTAAGTAGAAAAGAATTTCTAACATATTTTCACAAAATTTCTAAAATCTTGTGTTAGTAATTTCAAAAATTAAAAATGTAGATACTCAAAATTAAAATAATCAAGTTCGAAGTCACACTTCAAAAAGTTCCAATTTCAATTAGAGAAGCAAATTTCAATTTGAGAAATTGGGAACCAACATTTTTTGGAATTCAAATTTCATTTACACATAAAAATACCACTGCAATTTTTAGATCAGTCATTATTAATCAGCTAACTTTGTCAGCTGTAAGAAAATTTAGGGTGGGGTTTTTCAAAATGTGAAGTTGCGTTTCTTTTCTTGTTAAAAATGTGTTCAACTAGAGAAAAAAATAGTTGTCACAGATAAAGGTAGAAAAATGTTATGTAAAGAGAACGCCTAAAGAAGCTCTTTAAATATTGAACAATAACAAAAATATCAATAGAATACCACAAACCTAACGCTCTAAAAGCTCCAAGGAATCCAATATACCGGAATCATCTGTTCCCACGTATCCAAATCGGCACCCAGTCACTGTCCCCCCAAAAATGCATACCGTTTTCAATCTCGAAATCTCACCAATAATTATTCCACGACAGCCTGACACGATTTAGGTTATAAATAAAATCCGACTCACAAAACCGCAAATGACTCACGCTACGAACTCGAAACTAATTTCGTAAATCTACTCAATCACTTGCACCATTAAAAAAAGCACTCTACTCAATTCTCCTGAATTCCACTTTCGATCGCGTTTCCGTTTTCCCAATTCCTTCCGCTTGGCAAGAATTTCAGGTGTCAGAAAGAGACGGGAAACACTCGCGCATGCAGAAATTTTTCAATGACAGATACTTACCGCTAAATGCGAGCGACGGTGTATGTGTAGGGCGAATTATTTTCGGTGATTTTTCAAAAGGAAATCACCACGCTGATACGTGTCACTGCACTTCCCTACTCCCGGTTTCTCACGACACGACAGACACGAGTGCTGGATACATGCGGATACATGGAGTATGGACAATAACTGTCCGACAATTCTGAATTCAAGAGGAATCGTTCGCGTGTCGTTCGTTGCGATCGTATGTTGCGCGAACGGCCAATGGCAGCCAATGGGCACGAAGCCGGTGCGCGGATCGCCCTTTCTGTTCTTGTTATCTTTCTCTTACTAACAGTGAGCTCATAACTGCTACTTTCTCCTCTCTCTCTTTTTCTCCGGGTATGGCCCGGTGTTCTCAACTTACAGGTACAGGGCTACTATCGGATCAGGACCGTACAATTATCTGGTGCATCGAAAAATCATGGATTACATTTTTCCATTTGTTGCTTTCCTATCTAGTAATAGTCAAAGATTTCTTGCCATAAATCTATAAATCTGCAAAAATCCACATATCTCTATAGATCCGTTTATTGTAAAATATAAAAAACACTACATGTGATAAAATATTATGAGACACATTAAATAATTTAATCTTATATTACGAAAGAAATCACTAAAAGATCTGCAAGCAACTTCAATTTTTACGTATGATAATGTGAGAGGGAGTGAAGAAAAAAAGTTCAAAAACTGCAGAAGATGAGATTGAAAAAAAAGTAGCGTTGATGAAAAAAATCAAAAAAATTGGCTCCAGGGGGGATCGAACCCACGACCTTCGCGTTATTAGCACGACGCTCTAACCAACTGAGCTATGGAGCCATGATTGCGTGGTAACCAATTAGTATTTTCAATGTGCTTGCATTAAATCAATTTGATTTCTTCAAAAATGACTCATTATCGCACACAAGTTGCGAGAAGTTATTCAAAAACAGCGCGACAATGTCTAATGATATACCCGTTTCACATACCGTATTTCACTTTTTTCCATAGTATATAGTTGTTGCTTTCAAGTTTCGCGCGAACGAACGCGAGCGCTACTTATAAATCAAGAACAGATGATTGAGAGTAGTGAGTTTTGGTGAATATACGCAGGATAAGCACACACATGCACAGCATAATCACTCACGCAATACTGCTCTAATTTTACGTTAATCAATGTAAAAATGTCAATAAACAAGTTACTCGTCAAAATTTGCAATACTTGATATAAAATTGTAGTGTTAGAAAAAAAACGATGGCGGGGATGCAAGAAATCGAATACGATACTGTTTATCGTGGCCGTCGTACGAATCCTTGGGAACCAAACGCGATCTACCCCAACAAATACGAGCACGAAGTTATTCGACCTTCTACTGTAAACCTCTATCCCGGAGAAAATAACCCACCCGATGATGGTAAAAATTCATTTATATCATTGATGATTTTTCTGGTGAAGTTGTCTTGATGCTTCTCTTCTTTTACTTTACATTCTACGTCAAGGTCGCAATTATTGTCTACTTGAAGTAAGACGTAAAAAATTATTGTTATCATAAGTATGTATATCCATGATCTGAAATCACTGTTTTAATTTTTTTTTTAACACTTTTTCAGATTGTTTAATCACATGAATTTTGTAACTAGTGGAATAATGATTTTTCAACTCACATTTGTCGAAAGATGATTATTACAATAGTTGTACAAAATACTACTTTATTGTACTGGTAGAACAATGTTCAGAAAATGTGTTTTTTTCCACAGATTTACAAGTGAAAAAGTATGTTGGCCTTGGTTGCGGGTTGGCGAGTCTAATAACTGAAAACTTATTGATTCATCCGTTCGTCGTTTTAAGAAGACAATGCCAAGTTAATCCGAGCTCGAGTAAATACCATTTGGTACCTTTAACTTTAGTCCCGGTTATAATGCGATTGCACCAAACTCAAGGATTGAACACTTTATGGAAAGGAATCGGTTCCGTGCTTATTGTTAGGGGTTTGACTCTAGCTGTAGAAGACTTGCTTTCCAAAGTAACTCCCTGGCCAAAGTAAGAAAAAAAATAAATAAAAAACATACAAACAAGTACTAATTGAACAGAATTAATTAATTCTTCTCTTTCTGTTGACAGAGAAATTACCTACGATAGTTCATTGAAAACCTTTGGCCAGCACATAGTTCTCAAATGGTGAAAGCAGTTTAATTTGAAAAAAATGTGAATATATTTTTCCATGTTTCTAAACTTTCACAAACTTGCAGTGTAGCAATTGGCATTGTGACACCTTTTTATTCAGCTTCATTGGTGGAAACTGTACAATCAGAAATTGCTTCTGAAAAACCAGGAATTTTGGATGTATTTCGAGATGGAGCGATTCGTCTTTTGGAAGTTAGCAACAAAGGAAGGCTTATACCGATTTATGCTCTTCTGCCACCCACAGTGGCATGTGGGGTTGTGAAATACCTTTTTACGTTGATTGTGCGACGAGTTACTAATCACATAATGCACGTTAGATACAAATATTCTCAAGAATCGCGGGTAGGTTTCCCCTTTTTGAATAATAGCCAGCAAAAACTAGTGGTTATTCAATAACTTGCTCATGAGAGATTGATCTTTGAAATAACAAAAAATTTAATCAATCTTCTAACAAAAATTTTAATGTATGCTCCTATGAAGTTTTGATAAATTTCAAGTAAACTAATTTCAATTGACTAATAATCAATCATTAGTTATTATTATTGAGAATTAATTGATGTTACATTTTTTCAGGGAGCTTATCGCAGGAATCTAGTCTCTGAGGACGTAGTTCAAGACATAGAACTGCAGTCAGTGCTGGTTTCAATGTGCGCCGCTGAAGTCGTATTTTACCCCTTGGAAACTGTCATTCATCGTCTTCACTTGCAAGGAACTCGCACAATCATCGACAATCTCGACACTGGACGCAGCGTAACCCCGCTATTGACTAGTTACAGCGGCGCTTTCGATTGCTATCGCTCAATTTTATCTTCAGAAGGAGCTCTGGGGCTCTACAAAGGTTTCGGCGCCCTCGTCATGCAATTTGCAGTTCACGTCATGGTCCTACGGGCCACAAAATGGATTCTCACAGAAATTGGCTCACTCATACGATCAAAACCAAAGCCTGTAAAAGGGAACTACTAATAACATTGATTTGAAACTAGTGATTTTTTGAAACCCTAATCAACTGGGGATGGGAAATTATTTTCTCCATTGAAATCATTGATCTTTTGTTTGCTAATTTTCATCACTTTTCATAGTATTTCAATAGTCAGTTATTAACAAAATGTACGAAATTCCGAACTAAAATGAGAAGAGGAACATTTTTCGGTCAACATTTCTCATCCATATGATTTCCCGAATTAGCTGTAAATTTTGTTATTTAATTTTTGTTGTATTATTCTAACACTTTGTGTTATGTAAAAAAATTGAAACGCGACGAAAAACGAGAATGTACATATATTTAATAATTATAAGGAGAAGCGTTTTTGTGTCCCAATTAAATGTATCAATTAGTAGTTACGACTTTTATAGCGCATACCATGTGAAAAAAATTAAATCCAAGGTTGATAAAAAAATCAGACTTTGAATTAACATTCAAGCAAACAAGTTACATAAAAACCTGTTCTCGCTTGAAGATTCCTTACCATTAAAATACAGTGAAGTAACAGTGACATACTTTTTACATTTATTCAGTATAAATATACACTCAGAAAAATCATCAGTAGCGGCTTCATCTCCCTCTCCCCCTAGAATTCAATTCAAAACCAAAATCCGGAATAAAACTATTGCTATGTACAATATATTACAAAGAATAGGTTGTCTTTTCTAGTTAATTACCCGGGTAAAAATAATTTTTCATCTCGGTTGTAAGCATTCCCCTGCAGTACTTTTCTTTCCTTCTTCCTTTATGTACAACGAATGAGATTGTTTTAAACGTTGCTGTCTGTATCGCAAATTTTTTTTTTAATTTTTTGCTTTGAAACATTACTAACTTTATTAATTTTGAACCTGCTGAGCCTGCTCTAGTTCCTCTTCAGTGGGCTCGCCCCGTCTGATGTACTGAGGTTTTTCTAAACCTCGCACACTGTTTTCCGTGATATGCACAGACACGACGTCGCTACCTGGTACTTCGAACATGGCGTCTAAGAGGAGGGACTCCATGATGGCTCGAAGTCCTCGAGCTCCAGTTTTGCGTTCCATCGCTAAAGATGCTATACCCTCCAGGGCTTCGGTCGTGAACGAAAGCTCGACGTTGTCCATAGAGAAGAGCTGCGTGTATTGACCGACGATCGCATTTTTTGGCTCGGTCAGGATCTTCACGAGGGAGTCCCTATCGAGGCTATGGAAAGGCACAACCACAGGGAATCTTCCAACAAACTGGAAAAAAATGTGAATAAATTGATTTTTTGATCATCCTCATGTTTTTCTTAACGTTTATACTGCGATCACTTTCCTCCAAATGAATACAAAATGCATTAAACATTCAGAGCTTGTCACATAACATTTTCAATTTCATACCTCAGGGATCATGCCAAAATCGATCAAGTCCCTCGCCTCGACCTGCTGTAAAAGCGCGTCCTTTTCTTTGTTGTCGTCATCCGTCGAGGGCGACATATTGGCGACGTCAGCTAGACTCGCGGCTCTTCGTCCAGGACTTTGCGTCGCGGGCGTAGCTCCAAATCCTAGGTACTTTTCATTTTTGCGCCTCGCGACAATCCTATCCAAGCCGTTGAAAGCACCAGAAGCGACAAACAAAATGTTAGTCGTATCAACCTGGACAGTTTCGCCGCGCAACTTGCGCGAGCTATTGCGCTCTGGGACGTTCACGATCGTGCCCTCGAGCATTTTGAGCATTCCTTGTTGCACGCCTTCGCCGCCGACGTCTCGCAACTGATGGATACCAGGAACAGCGCCGATTTTGTCGATCTCGTCCAGAAACACGATACCCATTTGTGCCCTGTCGACAACATAGTTAGCATCCTGGAGTAATTTCGCTATTATGCTCTCGATGTCCTCGCCTACATATCCAGCTTGGGTCAAGGTCGTGCAGTCGACGGAGCAGAAACTGGTTTCTAAGCAGGAAGCTGAAAAAGGGTATCACTTTTTAGATACATTTTTAGAGTAGTTGGATTCTTTCTCTCCACTTTTTAGGATAAGATTCCATACTTGGAAAAATGACAAGGTATGAAAAAAACTTAAAAAACGATACCAATTGTTTGAGCTAGTAGGGTTTTTCCTGAACCCGTTGGCCCTAAAAGAAGAATGTTGCTTTTTTCCAATTTCATTTGATGTTGCTTGTTATCTAAAACTTCAGAGCCAGAAACCGTTTGGTTGCCAGAGGATTTCTGTTGGTCATTCGAGGAAGGCATGGGTTGAAAACCAATGCCTAAAGGATTCCCAATACTTGACACGTGCAGCAATTCTGCAAGATAAAGATTTTCAAATTTAAATAAATAACTAAAAACGATCTATTGCTATGTTTACTTAATTATGTTATGATATTAAATAAAAAGATGAGAAAAAAAATCTGAAACGCTTATTCCACTCTTTTGGACTATCAAAGTTTATGTTTATGTTGATCTTATTTTATTTATGAAACACACAAATTACATGTTACTGCCTTACAGCTTTTTTATTTAAAAAATTTTGAAGCAATACCAACGCCATTAGTTAACAACTGATGAATTTTTAGTCAAATCCAGAGGTGTAGAAGAGAGGGACATTCTTCTTAACTCTTGTCAATAATGACATGAATATTGAAGAACTTTTTGCTTTAATTTTTTAAACTATAATCCAGAACATTTTTGGAAGTACTAGTGGTCTAATGGAAATTTCAAAGAAACAGAAATTACACCTCCGGCCGATTTAGTTGAAATTTGATCATTCAAAGCCATTTATATTCTCAAAGTCATATTACGTGATTTAAGACCTCTGTGAGTAAATGGATGATTGAGTTCCTGAGATCCAGCCGGCGCTGTATTGCTCTGACCTGCACTTTGCGCTGGCAAATTGTTGTGAATCCTCTTGTAGTGATTATAAACAGCTACACTCAACACTTTTTTAGCGTATTCCTGGCCTACCACATGCTTGTTTAAATAATCAAAAATCTGAAAAAAAAAATCAACACTCAACACTTTTTTAGCATATTCCTGGCCTACCACATGCTTGTTTAAATAATCAAAAATCTGAAAAGAAAAATTTTTGACCAATCAACAAACATTTGAAAAGTAAGACGTAAGAGAGAAATTCTCATTTTATGTCATGTAACTTCAGAATTAAAAAATCCACTTATTTTCAGGTATTTTAATCAGTCCATACGATTACTTTTTTTTCTCAGTAAAAAATATGTAATTGAGATTGGTTCAAAAAACTGAAATTACTTTTTTAGGAGGAGGTGGAGGCTTCTTGTAAAATCCTTGTTTCTGATCATCTGACCGAAGAGCTTCTTTTAGACTTCTCTTGGAATCTATTTCTGACAGAACTACAAAGAAGTGGTGGCACTTTTCGCATTTGACAAATCTTGTTGAAGCTAGAACAACAACATTCATACAAAATAATGGGTTGGTTCAAAAATTTTCAATGGTTGTATATGATTTTGAGACTCACAGACAAATGTTTCAACATGTGTACAAGGATCCCCGCATTTGGGACAGGTCAACGTGCTTTTCTTTCCACTACCGCCATTGTTTTTCCCAGCCCCAGCACTAGCACCAGCAACACCGGTGCTGCTGATGTCAGGGGTTGGTGGAATTGGCTCTGTCGGAGCTTTTCCTAAGGTTCCTGTAGTACTTAGTAAACGAGAGGATGAGGCGATTCTCACTATTTTGTAAGCTGCGAAGAGATAAATAGTAATGTAAATAATATTTTTTTAAAGAATAAGACCCAATTGTGGATACTAGACAAAAAAAGTATATAATGCTATAAGGTGAAAAATGAAATCTTGAATCAGTCGTTCTTAGTTGATAATTTTGAATGCATGATTAAATGTTTTCCGTTATACACAAGTGATAAAATGAAGCCAAGATATCCTTGAAATTATATTCATTATTTCTCTGCCAAATCTATAATTCACAGCTGATAACTTCCGCTGCCCGAGAAAACGTTGTCAAGTGTACACAAGTGCTAAAATAAAACCAAGGTATCCTCGACATTCGCATATAAACAATGATAAGACGCTCTGCCAAAAACTCACCGTTATTGGTAACATGATTTGAAGTGGCTAAACGGCTCGCGCCAATAATCAGACAAGTGCGAACGCAACTCATGTTCCCGGATATCCCTTATCACACTTCCTGAGCAAAATCCAAAGAAAACCTAAAAACGCAACTGGAAATGTCAATGCGACCGCGTAATTGCGCAAACAATGCAAAGTACAACCGCCATTTTTTTCTCGCATTCCAACATCGCAAAATCATAACATCTGATTTCCCGTTTGCAAATTGTAAACATTAGTTGATTTGTGAAGAAATGTTTCATATTCATTCCGAGATTATTTTATCTTCCCATACATTCAAAAACGAAACAAGGTAATTTCGGGAACTCTGATTTGGACTGCCGAAATCGTGCGAAAATACTTTCGAATAATAATGGGATTACCAGCCTTGAGCGAATGTCGAGGGTTTATCTCATTTGTTGGTCAGCCTTGAAATCACGGGCGGAGGAAGAGGGAAAAAAGCGCAACTGTCAAAAGTTTGCCAACCCGACAGGTTTCAATTTTATAGAAATGACGTTTCTCGGGAAGTGTGACACATCACGACACGATAGAAGAAAAACACAACACGCGAACTTCGCGAATTCCTGACTCCGTTTTTGGTCCGAAAGAAAGAGAAAGACAAATTGTCAAGATTTTTGGGGAGATGGTTTTTAATTGTCGTATCGCGACTTTAGGGGAACGTCTCGTGGATGACTGAACCAGACTGAACGATGGTCGTACTCGTCCAAAGCGCGAGGAATCCGTAAACGGATGTGTCGAATGTTGGCCGCGTTTCCCCGAAATCGCCCCGCGAATCGCGATAAATGCAATTTGACAATCGGATTTGATCACACGCAAGATGATGATAATGATGTTTTCTGTCTCTTTCTGTGGGAGTGTGGTGGAATACTGGAATATCAAGTTCAATCAAGTTGTTCTTGTTGCTGCGCGCGAGATGCCAACCACGAAGTTGTACGAAGCGTACGAAGTGGTACGAAGTTTTTTGGATTCTTGGAACTCGTGTAATATATATATTTGGCAGTGTAATATAATATGAAGTATGGCGTAATTCTGTTATGGATTTTTATTATTATGGAAAAAAACTGGATTGTTAATTACAGTTATTATAAAAACCTTGACCCAGGTTTATTAGCAAGTTCACTTGGGGTAGCGGATCCGGATACCTATCCGGTAAGTATTCGATACTAGGGACCCTGAAATTCCCTATGGCGGGAAATTTGAAATTATGAATGCAGTATATCTATATATATGCGATTTTAAATTTCCCGCCCTAGGGAATTTTAAGTCCCTAGTATCGGATACCTACCGGATAGGTATCCGCTACCCCAAGTGAACTTGCTATATGTGTAGGTAGTCCGAGGTCAAGGAGTTGACCGCGGAAGAACTTATGCGATTTTTTTTAATTAGGTCGACTTTATATTATATGGAAATCTTTGAATATTAAAATGATTTCGCACTTTTATTGACCTCATAATGAAAATCTTCATTTTTAAAGAATCGTAACTCCCCATTTTAAAACGAACTTCTAACGCAGCCAAAATGATAGTCTAAAACGTCACAAGAAAAAAGTGCAGGTGTGACAAGATAATAATCACTGATCTGTAATATACACTGGATAGGTGATGGGATAGGTGGGGATGACCCCAATTGAACGTCGCCATTAAATATATGTATAGATATATGATACAATGTTCTTGGTCGGCCATTTGTAGGTATTCGTAAATTTAAATGTCGCGCTGCTTTAGCACGCATGTCCTGTCACTCCAGTCCCAATACCTACAAATGGCGCGGTTCAATTGGGGTAAAAAAACTAGTGGTGGGGGAATGGGATCAGCTATCCAGTGTATTATACAGATCAGTGATAATAATTAACACCACCACACACACACCACACAACATCAACACAATTTTGCACAATTTTGCAAAACGATCCGAGTTAAAACACATGTATAAAATTGATTAACTATAAAAGTAAACTATATTAGTGCCTGTAAAAGGAAACAGAAAAAAGATGACGAAAGCGGAGGTGCATAAAGAAGTGAGTAGCACCCTGTTTCTACAAATAAATAATACTTCCGTTTTACCAATGTTTTGAGGTTATGAAAACAACACGTATTCATTCATTTTCAATGACGCTATTTTGCAATGTTTATATTTAAACTAACAGTTTGCACGTGGATCCAAGGATCCGGAAGAATCGTTTGTGATACTTATTTTAAGAAATCTCAACTTTTGCAAATGACACATCTGACATATTTTGACAGCTGAAACGTCAACTTTTCCCCTAACTGAATTCTGAACCCTGAAGTTCAAAAACGATGTTTCTGACGAACGTGTATAATAATAATTATATTTTAAGAAATATAATTAATAATATTATAATGATCAAGAGGAAAGAATCCAAAAACTTAAAATCTGAAGATTTCAATTTTTAAATGGAAAAATTTTGATACCACATAAATGTCCTACAATTTTTTTTTACAACTTTGTCAGAAAAAAATAATGTTCACAAGATGTTGCTCTTTTTTGGCAGGCAAACAGTAAATTTATAAAAACTTATGACTGATTATACATATGTTTTCAGATAATTTTGTCCCGAAAACTCGCACGAGCTGCTCAAGTCCACACTATCAACAAATTGACCAGGTTGTCAAGGAGCTTGAACAACAAAAAAGGGACTGAAGAACAAATAGCAAAAAATAAGCGCAAAGCAGAGAAATTCGTCGAGGAAATTGTTGCTGCTAAAAAACTGAAAGATGATGAGATTACGAAATTTGCCCTAGTCAACACAGAGGAGATGACAAAAATTTTCCAGAACCCACAATCGGATGCGAAAACGAGAGCGATTGCAAGAGTCGCCAGCTGCGAAGTTCTGAAGAAAAAAGTGAAGGAAATAGAGCAAAAATTTCCATACTACAAGAGATGTATCCTGATTCCTGGACGAAGGGAATTACAGAAATAGAAAAAACAAGAAAAAGAAAAAAAAAAGCAAAACAAAATCAACCATCAAAAAGAGGAAAAAGAAAAAGAGGACACAGATTTTAATGATGAAGAAGAAGAAGAAAATGAAGAAATGGAACATACTGATGATGACGAGGAAATGAATGAGGAAGCTGAAATGGAAGAAGTTATGAATGAAAAAAATGGCAAGGAAAAGAAAAACAAACAACGAATGAAAGAAGACGATAATGAGGATTGTTCAACAGAGTGTGACGAACAAGAAGAAAATGAAGAAGATGCAGAAGAAGAAGAAGATGAAGAACAAGGAATGGGAAGTTCGGATGAAGAAATAGAAGAAAAAGTCAAATCAGAAGAACTGCAGAAAAAAAATGAAAGCAAACAACAAATGAGCAAAGAGAAAATACATAACGGCAAATCAATAAAGAAAAAGTTACCAAGTAAAGATTTACTTGCAAAGCCAATAGTCAAATTGGCCAAAGTAGTAAAATTCAACGAAATGTTAGAAAATGAAATGTTGGACGACGACGAAATGCATTCCTTCAACAATGTTGAAAAATATATAGAAAATACAGAAGAAGAGACAGAATCAACAGTCGACGATTTTTTGATGAGCAGTGATGGCACAAAAAATTACAACAGTTTAGTAGCGCCAAAGCATTATAGTGAAGACCGCTCTAATTTGTCGGCGCTGAAAAGGGAAATCCCGAGGAAAAGACATGAGTTTGGGCTGAAAGAGATGAATTTCTCAAAAAGAGACAATTTCCCCAGGAAGCGGAATTACGAACCTGAAAAAAGACCAAAAGGTGAAGAGCAGTTCTGTCCCTTGTGGGATGCAAAAAAGAAGGAGCAAGACATGATCAAGCCAAAAACAGAAGAGAAGTTGCATCCTTCGTGGGCTGCAAAAAAGAAGCAGCAGGAAGCGCTTAAATTGGGCCCTCAAGGCAAAAAAATTGTTTTTGATTTGTAAAATTCGGAAGTTTTTAATACAGTATTTTTTTATTAACTGAGTGTTTTTTTTTTCATTCGATGAAATTAGATTCCATGATTTTCATCAAATTTAGTATTTTATAATAGTATATTATGTTCCATAGGGCAAAAAGTTTTTTTGGAACATACGATACTTTATACAGCGAAGGCAATAAAAAGGTTTTTCGGGCCTGAGCAGGCCAATAAAGGACCGTTTATTGCACTGAGGTGAATAAAAACTTTTACACTATCGAGGAAATTGCGAAAATTTAGATACTTTTATGAGTTCTATAATCAAAACAGGAAGCACCAAAAACTTGGAAAAGTAGTTGACGAAATTTAAAAAATACGCTTAATTGTTTATCAGAAAGTAACACTTGCACCAAATATATACATATTCGAATAAACCATACAAGTTTTTGAGAACCAATCGTATATTTTAGTAATGTTCATCATCTGATTTTAATAATCTGATACCGAACGATGAATAACCTATAAATAAAAACAATACCGAATAACATTTTCAAAAATATTTTATTACAGTCGTCGAGAATTTCCAATTCTTCACTAGAGTACATATCCGGCATTTTCACTGTATAAAAGTCGTTTAGAATATTTTATCTGTATTTCTCTCATCAGTCTTGAGCTGAAAAACATCAGTTTCGAACAAAACGATAAAAATCTTGCCTCAATATTTTGCATATTTTCACTCAACATGCAGGAAAATCCCAGAAGTTAATAATACAAGTTAATCAATATACAAAAATTGTACAACTTTGAAACATGTACAAATCGATTGCTTTCTATTTTCATAAAATATCAAAATGGCAACTGAAACGACCTGAAAAACTCAACAAGATTTTCAGTATCCGTACTTATCGGAGTGAAAATTCTAGATGCCATACATTCGAGGAAATCATTTTTGAGCAAAAACTTTGATAATTCGGCGCATAATTTTTTTCGACGATGACTTATTTGTTCTTGGACAAAGTTCGTTGTTTTTCGCCGTGCGTAACGAGCTGCGAGTCGACCGGAAGTCCCTTGCGTCTGCGAACGGCGTCCATGTATTTTTTCGCGCGATTTTCGCTGTCCGCTTTTTCGCCGTAGTGCAAATATTCTTCTTCCGTTGAAGGAACCCAGAACGGATCTTGCTCGATCACCTGCAAAAATACAATCATTATTGCAAATTTCTGGAATAGCGATGAGTAAAAAATGTATTACCAACAAATGTGGGGTTTCTGAAACTAGCCGGATGTGAGTTTTGGAATGACGAGGGTTACAAAATGATTGTTGCAAAAGGTACTACTATTTGTCCGTCAACTTAGCCGAGTTAATTTTTTGCGCGAACTCGGCCAGCCCCGCAAGCTACACGCTTGTCGCGTTTCTGAAGCGATCGAGAGGAGAGAGGGTTTAAAAGAACAAGAACAGGAAAGGACCGGGAGTTTTAAGCCTGACAAAATTTTTGCCGCGGGCCCCATGCACGGGGCCTTGCGTAAGCCGGTAGCACTACGAATTAAGCCCCCTTTTTTGAGGTCCTTTTACTGCCTCTTCGGACGTAGCAGCCCCCTCCCCGCGCTCCGACCTCCTTCACCTCATCGTATCTACGCATCTTTTTCCTTCCTCGCTTCTTATTCGACTGATCGTTTTTTTTTCAAAAATGTTGTTTTCATTGCTCTCGTATTTTTCTCTGCTCGTATTTTCTTCCATCGCGTTGATTCAAATTTTATAAATCTCTGATATGTACAGTATGTTCCATTAATGCCTTCACCTATCGATACTGTATCTTGGGTATATCTATATATATCAGATTTTACATTGTCGCTTATGGGCGATCGATATATTTCGATATATCGATAGGTGAAGGCATTAATAGAACATACTGTACAATTTTTTTTAATTCCAAATTCTTGACTTCTTTAAGATCCAGATTCGAAAATCCTCGAATTTCTATAAAGTTCCCATTTTTCGAATCTTACGACTTCAATAATCGTAAAAATTCAAAACTTCACGTTTTTGAATTCTAAAATCCAATACTTGTGCTGAACGGAAGAAAGTACGCTCAAGAAATCCTCGATCTCATTGAGGGTATCCAAAAGTACTCTTGTAACTCCTTATAAGGTTCTCCTTTTCTTATAAGGCACCTTATAGAATCTTATAAGGAATTTCTGAACTCTTATAATGTTCAGAGTTGAGTTACAGGGGAAAATCTCTGATTTAGTTATGAGTTCAAATTTCCATCGTCTCCGATATCGGGACCGAGAAAGAAAAATTGCGCCGAAATCGCAAAAAAAGCGCCCGGGCGTCTTTCGACGTCTTTCAGCTCCACGAACGTACTTCGGGACCAGTCCTCTTCTCCTCGCAGGTTGTTTTTGCCTTTTCTTCGCCCTGGACCCCTCCGGCTCGGGACCTGTATTGAAATTTATAATACGCGGACACCTGGCCCCGAGAGCACCGCGCGGTGGCGGCGAAAGTATAGCCGCTCCCACCGCTCCGGAGCAGATGGTAGCCAAAAGTTTTTGTTTCAAGCAGATTTGTTTTCAAGATGCTCGGGCCCACGATCGGTATGTCGCGGTGGACGCTGCGTATTACGTGCGTCGGTGGTACCGCCAAGCTGTACCAACAACAACCTGTTACTTTAATTGCCTCCTCCACCCTGAATCTGACTAAACTTTAGGGGAAACTGAAGAGGTTTGACCCTAATTTCATCAAAACGGCTATAATTATTGTGCGGAATGGAAGAAAGAAAGAATGTTACGTATAATATTAATATATTATGTTACTGAAGGCTCATGAATTTTTGCGAATTTTTGACAGTATTGAATAAAAACTTATTTGATGTTTATTGAAACTGTGAAATTGGGGTCAAATCTCCCGTACTAAAGGAGGTTTGACCCTAGTGTAGAAAAAATGTGATTGTTAAGTCTTAGGAGCATTTTATTTTATAATTTATTATGAACTACATGATAATTGCAAATGATAATTTTGATAATATCATGATGAATAAATGTTTCTTTTTGATTTTCATTTACGTTTCATATTTTTTTTAGCTTTCGACTCTGAGAGCGCATTTTTCTGTAATTCTCTTGTTTTTGGCGTTTCAATTCAAATTATCCACTATTCTTTTTTCAAGTCGAGCCTGTATTTTCTCTTCCACTAATTTACGTTTCGATTGACGAACTTCATATGCTTTATGTAGGGTCAAACCTTTCTCAAAAATTATGGTCAAACCTCCCGAGTAGTACTTTTTGTGTATAATTGTTTGATAAAGTAAAAAAAATGTTTGGAAAAAAAATTCGTGCTTTCTTGAGTAGTTTATTGACACTATGGCAAGTATTAATTGATGTAATGCATGGAAAAAAAATTTCATTAAACACATACGTAATACCTTACGAAACAAGCTAAAAAAATACAATGCTTTGCTCGTTTTTTTTTTCGAACCATAATCACGTGAAAAAAGTTGATGTCAATCATCAAATAATGAAAATTACTTCTTCTTTCCTCAAAAAGACATCTGAAAGTATTTTTTAGAGATTTTTCAATAAATAGGAATTCTTGGAAATGGAATAGGGAAAAAACCTCTCCAGTCTTCCCTACTTTAGCTCACCAGTTTTTGGGGGTGCACTTTTTTTGGACAAAGTTCCCTCAATTTTGGAAAAGTCTTCTCTGTCTTCTCCAAAATTCGAGGGATTTTTTACAAGTGAAACAGACATTTTAACAACTTTTTTAACTATCTTCATTCAGTGTTCTCTTTGAACTTAATTTACAAATTTCCAGTATTTCTACATATCTTACGAACTAACCGGTAAAAAAGTATAATAAGAATTGATTCGGAAAATTAGAGACAGTCGAGAAAAATTTATTGGACAGCAAACATATAATTTCAAAAAACTGGTAACGTTTCTCGTCTTTCCAGGATATACGTTGGGAGTAATTGATGTAAATTCGTTTTCAAAAGTTGTTTACAAAGTAATAGGACGTGGAGAAATTTAGTTTGGTAACGACTGATTTATTGAATTTTGCAAAAAGAGTTTAATGACCCATCTAATTTGATCATAGGATATGTAGAATAATCGATTGAACTTGAATGATAGAATTTTTGATTACGAAAATTTGGAAATCCAAGGTTCAGGAATTCAACAATTAAAAATTCCTAATCCTTAATTATAAAATTAACAGCTGTCAAAACTACAAAAATCGTGATGTTGAACTGTAATAAATTTGTGGACTCGAAAAGCTCAAAAATTCCGATTTGTAGGTTTCTAAATGTTTCGTTTGGGTGCTCAAAACTATTATCTTAATGATTAACTTAAAATTACAAGAACAAATTCCAAGTAGAAATTTCGAAAATCTGTAATTTTCAACGCGTCTCAACTCTTCTACAAATTATAAAATGCGGAAAATGCCACAAAAGTTTGTTAATTCATATCCTATAACTTAAAAATTTGCTAACTACGGAATCGAAAAACTCGAATCCAGATATTAAAAACTTGATAAAAATTACTTCAAATACAATTACCGACTTTTTTCTTAGGAATTTATCTGCTTATTGACTGGCTTATCTCTTTCGTGCGCGGTATACGAAAAAGGAAACGCTCGCCAGAGTGTAGAAATAAAACAAAAGAAGCAACAATTCATTTTCCAGAAACAAAGCGTCCGCTTTTAATTGCCCCGCTCGTTTGCCCACAAGCCAGTATTTAAGCATTTGAAGATCGCGGGGCGATCGAGCGTGGTAGTAAATCGGCGTATGACCCGATAGTATCGCGAGGCACGCCGGACGGAAAGAGAAAAACTTGTATTGTCGGATGGGGTGTAGAAAGTGCACGCTTCCTTTGCTGTAACGCGACGGAATAACGCCACTCGTTTTGCGCTAGTGCCACGAATCGTTACGGTGCTTTGGGCACCAAGAGTCGCGCGATACACAGTCAAATCAGATAAAAAATAAGCTACTGTTGAGGGAAATGAACCCAAAAACTTGCTCCTTTGGCAGTGTCCAGATCGTGAGAATGGAAAACCAGGACACCCCCCGCCCCCCTCTTCGTCGCTAAATTTGTAGTACTCTTAAAATATTCTAAAATTACCAAACTTCTAAAATGTCCGAAGAATAAAAAATGTATACAATTATCAAATTTTAGAAATTCTTGAATTTTTTAATATTTCTACAATTCTTATGTAATATTTACGAAATTCGAAAAGTGTTGTTTATATATATATATATATAATTGTATAGCAATTATATAATTATGTAATTATTATATTTATATAATAATTATATATATTTTGATATAATATATATTTTTGTACATAATGATTCAAATATTGTAAATTCTCGAAACTTTGAATATAATGAATTATTTGAGATATTTGGGAATCATGTAAATTTGTAATTTCTCAGGAATCTCAAAAATTACAAAATAATGAATATATACAACATTTTTCAAACTCTGAGAATCCTCACGTGTTATCACGAAATTCTATAAAATGATAAAAATTCTAAAAATATATACAATTCTTATAATTTTAGAAATTCTTGAATTTTTTAACATTTCTAAAATTCTTATGTAATATTTTCGAAATTCGGACAGTTTTCCATATTTTTTGAATTTTGTGGAATGTATAATGGTTTAAATGTTTTAAATTCTGAAAACTTTGAATTTAATGAATTACTTCAGAAATTTCAAAAGGACATAAATTTTTAATTTCTCGGAAATCTCAAAAATTACAAAATAATTAATGTATTCAAATTTTTTCAAACTTTGAGAATCCTCACGTATCACAAAATTCATCAAAATGATGAAAATTCTAAAAATACACACAATTCTTATAATCTTAGAAATTCTCGAATTTTTTAACATTTATACAATTCTTATGTATTGTAATATTTTGGAAATTCCATATTTTTGGAATTTTTTGGGACGTATAATGATTGAAATATATTTTAAATTCTCGACACTTGAAATATAATAAATTATTTTATAAATTTCGAAATCATTTAAATTCTTCAATTCCTCAGGAATCTCGAAAATTACAAAATAATGAGTATATTCAAAATTTTTCAAATTTTGAGAATCCTTGCATATCATAAAATTCTACGAAATGATGGAAATTCTAAAAATATTAAAAATTCTCAACATTTTCGAAATTCTGAAAACTGTAATCATTTT
>JAPYZK010003802.1:0-13926 GCA_030522785.1 Platygaster equestris
ACCCCTACATAAACAGGGGGTGGTATCTTCCCCCACCCCCACGAATACGAAAACTCAGTTTTAGACTCAGTACATGCCCCCGAACATCCCCTCAAAATTCCAGCCATTAAGTATTTTTTTTTAGTAAAATATACCTTTTTACTGTACTAACGCTCCATAGCGTGCCCCCGATCCCTTTCACGCTCCAGAGGCTGTGCTCCCCTTCCCTCTCGCCCTCCAAAGCGCGCCCTATCTCCATATCTTCTCCATAGCGTAACACCAACTCACGTCTTTGTTAAAACTACAAGTCAAACGCCGTTGATTTGATGTTTAAAAAGAAATCTGTAATAGTTTTTGACGAAAGTAAATAAATGTATAAGAATAGTATAAGTGTACCATTACTTCTCCAAACCATTTCCGTTATCAGTAACAAAGTGATACATGTAAAGATTGTGAATAATCCAAAAAAAGGAGAGATAACGTGCTGTTTTCTTCTTTTTTCCGAAAAATAGGCCCGACGAGTTTTTTAGGGCTTTGGGCATAAAATTGGATGTCAGTAAACAGTTGAAAATTAGCACGTTTTTCTATGACATTGATTTGGAAATTCTTCGGTCGAACATGAATGGATGAATAAAATCGAACTGAAATATAGAGAGCAATTTTCACAGTATCCGTCAGACGCAACTGCATTGACTTCGATCCGCCGGCGGAAGTCTAACTAGCACGGTTGGGGAGCATTGATTTTCGAAATAGAATAAAAGATGACAGTTTCCACATAAGAAGGCAACGTAATGTTGCGACGACGACGTTTCTGGCAACAGATAGAGACGATCCCTCGAGAGCAGAAAAGCACTGTCGCTTCATCTTTTCTCGACTTCTCCTTGCGAAATAGAAAACGTGTAAAGCCAGCAGAATCGCGATTTGCTGGCTCCCCAAATTTCGTACGCGGATGAGCACTCGAATACGATATGAAATTTGTCCTTGGAAGATTTTCGGTACAAGTCTGGTTGGGGTGGAAATGGGTGATCATTCGAGGAAAGAAATTGTCACGAAACAATCGGTTATATTTTCCTGTAGTGTTAGCACTGATTAGGGTGGCCACTGCATGGGCGTGAGCTATCCGAAGGACTTATTATCGGGTGTGTGTGGGGGGGGGGGGGTGTAGAATGATATTTAGGAAATTTCTGGAGTTTCTTCATTTTTGGAATTTTGAGCAAAGTTTGAATTGTTAAAATATTCGACGTTAACAACTGACTCAGGATTTTTGATCTTTTAAATTTCGGTGGATTCTTTTGTATTCAATTTTTTGAACAATTCAGAGAATATGAAAATTTCAGAATTGGAAAACTTATCAAAAGTCTAGGAATTCTCGAAATTTTCACCATGTTCGGTAATCAAAACATTTTATTGATGTCGAGACTACCCAACATTTTCGAATATTCTGTGAATTTTCGAATTCCATGAATTTGCAATTTTCATATATTTTGAACTTTTTAAAAATTATCAGTACTGTCAAAATGATCGACAATTCCAAAATTACTGAAATGTTGGATTTATTTATGTATATATGGATAAAAACTTGGAATCATTCAACTTTTAAAAATTGTCGAATATCTTTCAATTCTTCATATTCGTAAATCAATCGAAATTGTCAAATTTTCGGAAATTCAAAAATTTGTTAAATACGTGGAATGTGTGAAGAACAATAAAAATGTACAAAATTTACGGAATTATCGGATAATAATACTCTTCGTTCTTGGAATTCATAGAATTCTCGAAATTCGCCACATTTTTGTCATCATCAAAATAGTAACATTATTTAATTTCACCATTCGAAATTTCACTATTTTGATTCAACGAAAAATTGGAACACTTCACGTAATGTCGCCAATTTCGAAAAATTCGCTGATTTCTATAATTTCAGAAATATGTATGATTCCGAAAAATGTCGATAGGTTAGAAGAGTTTGAGAATCCCAAATAATGCTATGATTCTGAAAAATTCTCGGTCCTCGATGATTTTAGAATTTTCTCAAATTGGAAAATTCCGAAAATATGAACAATTCTGTAAGATTCGAAAATTTTTAACGGTTGAAACATTTCGGGAATACCAAGGTTTTTAAAAAATTCAAAAATTTTAAGAATGTTCGGAAATTCTATCATTCTCGAAATTTTCAAAAATTCGATACGTCAAAAATTTTCAGAATATCCAAAATTCCATGAATTCTTAAAAGTTGGAAAGAAAAAAAGAAAAAGTTTCAAAATTCAGCGCGACCCGAAGATTTTTCTCTTAAACCTTGACCACCAAGATTGTGTACTCCAAAACCCGAAGTCTTCAGGTCAAAACCGAAGGGGTGGCAACCCTAGCACTGATCCTGCATAAAAACGTCTAAGATCAATCAAATGTGACTATAATCTCATAAAACTCAAATAACCGATTTAAAATATGTCTGCAGAATCAAAAATCATCACTTAAGAGTCAAATTTTCATTCACATTCCCAAAAAATAACTGATTACTACAACACTTGAACTTTCGCCCAAAATTCAATACAACCACCACACGCAAATCATCAACATCCGCCGAAATGGTAAACATGGTTCCCCAGTTCACGAAATGTGCTTATTTGATAATGTCAGCTATGGAAACTCATCACCTGCGCCATGCAAAATGCATCCACAATTGCCATTTCCGCTAGAAATGCTTTGAAGCCATTTCATTTGTCACGCGAGCTTTCATCACCGATTCTGCAGAGCTTTTCAAAAATGCCGTGTTCTCGCGTTACGATGTATCGGATAAACAATTCCCAGCCCGTGCGCATTATTCGATGGAATATTCACAAACGATTTATATTCCTGGAAATAACTTGTTTATGCACAACTTCAATTTTCCAACGCTTTCGACCGCCTGCAGCATGTCTTACTACATTCGACGAAATACATGCATATCGCGTGGTTGTTTGCAGGTGCGTTCCACGATAATGATAATTGAACCATGGATTATACCGATTTCCACGATAATTTTCTCGTTATCTGTGCAATTAGAGCGAAATCACTCCGTGCAACAGTTATTAAATTCACAATCGTTGGTTGCACAGTGACACATTTTTTCACAACAGGTGGAAAGGTGTTCACGGAGTGAAATCTGTCATTGCTTAACGATGTAATTGGATGTTACTGCTCGAATTAATTATGAGTTTTTTTTTAGTTTCATGTACAATGTAATGAAGGGGGAGGAGTAATTGAAGAATTAGTTGAAAATACATGAATTCGCGATGAATCATCAGTGATTTAATTTTCTGTTCATAAAAATTTTACCCCACGAATATTATTTTCAAGGAGATAACATTGAAGAAGATCATGTACAATTTGTACGCGTGGGTCTTCCTTTTTCGAAAAAATGCATCCACTTTTATTAATTTTTTTCCCAAATTTCGAATTTTTCCACGGATGGAAATACTTCTAATTCAATATGATCCCGAATAATGGAACAGACAATTTGACGCTCATAGAACATATGTATCGTTGGCAGTGTCGAAAACAGATAAAAACGATTTCGAAGAATCGAAACATCAAACACAATCATCAATGCTGTGAAACCGCTACCGCGTAAAATGACAATATTCCACATGCCATCGGACGGTGTTCCCCATTTTTCATAAATCCGATGATATAGCTCGAAATTTGTTCAGCACGTCCGTATTATGTCAAATTCGGTCGCGAAATGTAACGCGACTCACGCATTCATTACTTTACATCCTCGAACGACTGTTGCGCGCGATTGCGAATAGAAGCATGTATACGAAACTAGTTCAAATAGTAGAGAATCGCGTTCGCGATGATGAAAATATCTCTCGGGGGTGAAATTTCACCAGATATTCAATACATGATTCAAGTTATGCGCTCAACGCTTCAGCCGAAAACTTCGCAACGCCACATTCAACAATATGGCCTGAAAGCGCTGCATTAGGGAATGACGAGGATCGAATTTCGTCCACATGACTTGCACATTAGACTGATTAAAGGAGTTTATCCTTTGATGAAGTTTTGATTATATTTTTCTTTTATTATCATTTCAAATACGATTCACCGACAGGGGCGGATGCGGAAAAATATTGCGGGGTGGATTTTCATAATATTTATGCACATTATATTGACGTTTTTGACATTTATGCAATGAGTTATTAGCATGACCACTATTGAGTCAACTACAGTTAATTCTAGATTAACTAGAGTTCATTTTGGCTAAATTTAATATAGAAACATTAAAATGTCTACTTAAAATTTTAACATTGAACTTGGAACTTCGAATTTGAACATCAAATTTGAAATTCCGAAATTAAACATCGTACTTGAAACTCGAAATTTTCACTTGAAGGTCGGAACTTCGAATTTCAACATCGGATTTGAACACAAATTTTGGACTCGAATTTCAAATTTGAAACTTCAAACATGAGCTTAAAATATCATATGTGGACGTGTTGGAACTCATATTTCAAATTCGAACTGTCAACTTTGAATTCTGAGTTCTGAACACTATTTAGACAATCTCCAATTCGAAATTTAAGTTCAAATGTCAACTCCAAATTACAAAACTGAATCCAAACTCGGGACTCCTAACTTCAAATTCACACCTCAAACTTCAAATTTGAACTTTGTACTGCAAATTTCGACCTAGGTTTTGTTTCAAAGTTGTCTCTACTGTTCTTAACCATAAATTTACAATTATTAGAACTCCAAAGTTCAAATCTGCCGTGAAACAGACGAAAGTAGTAAGTCACTTTTTCTGTAAGGTCTATTTTCCGTCGCATTTTCGTAAGAAAATGAACCTCACGGCGAAAGTGACTTCCGGTTTTATTCCATTACACGGCAGAAATTTAAACTACTGGATTTTCAGGGGGGGAGGGGTTGAATCCCCCGGACCCCCCCCCCCCCCACTGGATCCGCCACTACTCATCAATATGCATTATTACTATTTTTAGAAGCGTGGGAGAGAAATTGATAACCAGTCTTCGAAAATAGACAAAATTGTGAAAATGAGTTGATTGATTAATAATTATATCAAAATTGATCATCTCTACAACAATTCTGTGCAATTTATCAAAGATCCATACATATGAATTTTCTCATATTGTTGTTTCCGATTTCCGATCCCAAAACGATTCATCGCGGGAAAAAATTTGCTCTTTTCATCACTCCCTTATCGCGTGGATTCATAGCGGTACTCACATATTCGTTGCCGGGAACATTTTCTTATTCATTTCGACATTTTCCAGCGTGAAAAACACGAACGTCTGACATGGTTTTATGAAATATAAGGCAAGCGAGTTATATAAATCGCCACGATTCGTTTCGAAAGAGCGGGTATGGGATGGTGGTGCAGTGCCTTTTTTTTGCGTTGACGATAACACGAGAATTTGAAAGCTGATTTAAATGAGCCCGGGGTGATGTATTGTTTTTGTTCAGAAACTTTCCGAAAGCTTTTATGAGCTCTCTTTGATATACTTGAGGGAATGACTTGGAATTTTGATTCTTGAATCATCGATTTATCGAAATTTCGGGAGGGTTTGAATCCTGAGAACTTCTCAATTTCGATTATGGACTTTAATTTACGGTTGCCACCTTTTCGGTTTTGACCTGAAGACTTCAGATACTTTATGAATTTGGATACTTTTTTTCTTTTCTCTTCCAAAATTTTATGAATTCTCGAAATTTTTGATGTTCCGAAAATTTTTAACGTAGCGAATTTTTGAAAATGTTCAGAATAATAGAACTTCCGAACATTCTTGAAATTTTGACGATTCTTGGAAATCTTGGAATTCCCACAATTTTTAGACTATTAAAAATCTCCGAACCTTACAGAATTGTTTATATTTTCGGGATTGTACAATTTTCGAAAATTCTAAAATCATCGGGATCCGAGAATTTTCCGGAATTATAGCATTATTCGAAATTCTCAAACTCTTTCGACATTCTTCGAAATCATACAAATTTTCTGGAATTAGCAACATTTCGTAAAGTGTTAAAATTTTTCAGTAAATCGAAATAGTAGATGTTCAAAGTAGTATATCTAGGAGAGTTCTAACACACTTCAGAAATGTTGAAAAATTTCGGGAATCCTCGTAATTTTGAAAATTTTGGGGATTGTTGAAGTTTTGAAAAGTTTGAATTTTGTAAATTTACGTAAGTCACCAATTTTTGGGAATTCTGAAAATGTTGGATATTGCAAAATATTCAAAGATTGAATTAAATTCTAAAATTCTCCAAAACTTCGAATTTTCCAAAAATTCGAAATACGTCAGTTTTTCAAAATTTTCGAATTTTGTGTGAATCTTCAAAAATTTCGTAACGTTTAAAATTTTCAGAACTTATGGAAATTCATGACGTATGTGAATTTTGGAAATTCAAACTTTTTCGAAGCATTAACAGTACCCCAAATTTTTAAAATTACGAAAATTCACGAAATTTTCCAAAATTTGCAAAGTGTGTTAGAACTCTCCTAGGTATACTACTGGTCAAATAGTGAAATTAACGAAATGTCACTATTTTGAAAATGGCAAAAATTTGGCAAATTTCGAGAATTCTATGAATTTCAAAAACTGAGAGTATTTTAATTCGATGATTTCGTCAATTTTGTTGACTCTCATTGTTTTGAAAATATTACAAAAATTGTATACATTTAACAAATTTTCGGATTCCCAAAAATTCGACAATTTGGATCAATTTGAGAATATTGGAAATTGAAAAATATTCGACAATTTCAAGAAGTTGAATAATTCTAAGTTTTCATCCATACATTTATAAACAAATGAAAATTTCGTTAATTTCGGGATTTTCGATAATTTTGACGATACTGATAAATTCGGAAAACTTCAAAATTCATGAAACTAAAAAATTCATGAAATTCGAAAAATTTCGTGAGATTCCAAATCAAATTGTATAGCCTCAACCTTTATAAAATGTTGCAGTTTCCGGAAATGGTGAAAATTATTAAAATTCCTAAGTTTCCTATTTTGTGAATTTCGGCAATTTTTTCAATTTTAGAATTTTCAACCATTTTAACAATACTCATAATTTTAAAAAACTTAAAAATTCATGAAATTCGAAAAATTTCAGAAGATCAAAAAAAATTGAGTAGTCTCAACATTTAAACAATGTTGAGACTGAAATAGTGAGAATCCTTCCCGAAAAATTTTTCCGAAACCAGTAAAAATTTCTACAATACCTAAGCTTTCTAATTCTAAAAATTCGAGAAACTTATATATTCTCGAAATTAAAAAAAAAATCTATAAAAATGCAAAAGATTCAATAATCCTGAGTTAATTATTGATGTCGAATATTTTAATCATTCAAACTTCGTTTACAATTCCAAAAATCGAGAAAATCCAAAAATTCCTAAAATATGTTTCTACACCCCCCTCCCTCCATCCCCCCCCCCACCTGACAATAAGTCCTTCTGGTAGGCAATGTGTATGAAGTGGCCACCCTTATTTTAAAATCCGATGTCCGACACCGCAATAATTCAACCCTACCGTAATTAATCACAATCAAGTCTTATTTTCGGTACAATATCCGCAAGGATACAATAATTTCGACAGTGTGTACTTTTATTGGGTGACGCAGTTCCATTAGCATCGGTTAAAAGTGCTTTCCATTAGAGCCGATGGTTCAGGTGAACAAAGGGTTTTTGAACACGAGTGGGGCTAGAAGAGTGGAGAGAGCCGAAGAGGGTGCGAGGGAGACGAAGAAAGCAAAGGAGCAGCGCAAGGCTGAAGAGATAATGGTACTTGGTAACTGGTCTAGAAGCACCCCCATCTTTGTTCTATTGTGCTTTTCACAGAGACAACATCACTCGAGCACGCAGTCGTCTTTTATTAATCATTTCATCCACAATACTTCGAAAACGTTTTCTTTCGGTAAATGCTCCTTCATCTCCTCCTTCACTATCTGCAAAGCTTCGAGTTTCGTTACAAGAAGTAGCTTGAGTGGTATCGAAATTACTTTTGCCAGCATCGCGTGCGCGAAATGGAATTTCCTTTGTTACTCATTATCGAGTTGTTTCGGGTTATTTCGTTCGCAGTTTTTGGTGGCGATAACGAATTGGGAGATTATGAAATGACTCAATTTGTGATAGTCAGTGAGAGGTTTGGGCTACCAACCCCCCCCCCCCCTCCCCCCCATAGAAGTTGGAAGTTCACTTTATAATTCTGAAGTTGTAGTTCAGAACAGTACTGAGAACTTTGAAGCAAAGTTCAAAATTTGTAATAGGTACAACGTTTAAATTTGAAGTTTGAGGTTCACAATTCTGAGTTGACATTTCAGATTGAGAGTTCGGAGTTGAAGGTTTGAATATTGAGTGAGGAGTTTTGAGTTTGAGTTTAATGTTGTAATTTGTAGTTGACAGTCTGAAGTTAAAATTCGAAATTTCAAGTTTAAAGTGGGAATTGAGAGTTTCGAAGAGTATTTCGAACCTAAAGTTTGAGAGTCGAATTTTGAGTAGGAAATTTAACGTTTTTATTTGATATTTGAAGTTCATATTAGAAGTTGACGGTCAAAATTAAAAGTTTCGAGTGTCGAGTTCGAATGTGAAGTTTGTAGGTTAAGGTTCAAAGTTAAAGTTCATACTCCGAAGTTCAAGTTCAAATGTGGAGTTTATACTTGAAGTTTAAAGTTTGGATCAAAAATTTGGAAGTCGTATTGAACATCTGGAGTTCAGAATAGAAGTTTCAATTTCAAAGTCAAAGTTCGATGTTTGAAGTTCTAGTATTATGTTTCAGGTCAGATTATAAGTTTAGAGTATATTCCGAAGATTCAAGTTCAAAGTTCAAATTGTATGTTGGAGGTTTATTTTCGGAGTTTACAGTTCGAATCCAAAGTTTGAAAGTCTCAGTTGAAACGTTATGGTCGGAGTTGGAAGTTTGAATTCGAAATTTGAAATTCGGAGTTTAATTTCAAATTTCGAGGTCTGAAGTTTCAGTTGAGATATGAAGTTTGATCCTTATACTCAAAGTCTGAAGTCAAAATTCAAAGTTTCATTTTAAAATTAGAGACCTGTTTCTATAAGAATGGAAGTTTAAAGCTGAATGTAAAAGTTTGAATACCAAATTCAAAGTTTGAATTTGAACGTCCAAATCAGATGATCGAGGTTCATATATTTTTAATGCAACGTTGACATTCAAAATGTGAAGTTTCGAATTACATATTAAAGTCCCGAATTCGTGTGTGAATCCGACGTCATAGTTTGAAATTCCGAGTTTCAAATGGACATTTCGAGTTCCAAGTTCGATGTTCAAATTCGAAATTACAAGTTTGAGTTCATGTTAGAAGTTTCAAAATTGATGTTAAAATTTGGAGTAGATATTTTGAGGTTAAAAATTTTCCAAAATAAACTACACTAAATCCAGAATTAACTCTAGTTTACCGAGAAGTGTTACATAACGAAAGATCTGTAAAAAAATTCGAAAATGACATTCAATTTAGCTTGTAAGCGCTTATTCTTCATCAATTGATATAAAAAATATCAATATGACGTACATAAAGATTTCGAAAACACCACTTGAAATATTTTTCTGGACCCGCCCCTGGTGACAGTTGCATTTTAATAGTAAACTATGCAGAATAAAAAGATTTTCAAGTACTGGTATTGGAAGAATTGAGTTAATTTTCCTTGAGACTAGAAAAACCACGTCACTTTTCCAACATTTTCTTCGGAAAAAATTCCCCTTGTATCCCGCGAAAAATATTTACCACTCATTAAAATACACGTGTATTTCATGTGCGCGAAACACACGCCGTGGACGAGACGCTTTTATTGCGCCCATAAAGGATGTCTAAAGACCCGCGTTACACTGAATTCATATTTTACGAGCGCCATATTTTGTTTTCTTTGCTCAGCGGTAATCTCAATTTCGTTGGAAATGCATTCCCTCCGGTGCGCAAAACAACCACCAAAACTGCCGATGAGAACTCGTGAAATTTTATTCGGAATTTCGCGGCTTTCCCAACCTCTCCAAATGTCGTGAAAATGAATTTTTATCCCGCCCCGAAATAAAGCGTCACCGAAAACAGCTCGGGAAGTTATAAAGGAGAAAAAATCGCCCCGTGATAGAGCCATCGGCGGATTAGAGTCTCGTTACTCGAGAAATCTCCCGATAAAAGTAATTTCTTCTCTAAACGCTTGGAAAAGATCGACTCAATAGGTTTAAAATATGAATCGGAGAGCACCGGGGTCGGAGCGATATTTTTTTCCCCTCCCGATAACTTTTATCCGGCGGTTGCATTATCGCAAATCTTGGCGAATTTTATGGAAAATCAATAAACACGAAGGAGTTTACAGCGTAGGAGGAGAAAGTTCACTCAACGGAATTTCGGGAGAGAAAAGATTTCGCAGGGAGTTTTGGGACGTAGTCATTCCACGTACGAAATCGCGACGCTCGGACAATTTTCGAGCCTCGCGAAGGGTATGAATTAGTGAAGAGGGAGGAGAAGAAACGTTACGAGCTACGCTTGCTGGGTAATTTTCTTCCCGGGTACTTTTTTTTTGGTTTGGGTTAAATTAGCAGATTCGAGAATTTAAAAATATGATTTGATGGAAGTCAAAGAAAATAATTCGGTCTGTATTAAGGTTAAAACTCAAATGTTGGAAAATTTTGGAAGATTAGAATTAGGGTCGTCACCTCTGCGGTTTTAACCCGAAGACTTCGGGTTTTGGAGTGTGTAATCTTGGTGCTCAGGGTTTGAGAGAAAAATCTTCGGGTCGCGTTAAATTTTGATACTTTTTTCTTCTTTTTTGTCTTAATTTTATGAATTCTTTAAATTTTTGAAGTTCTGAAAATTTTTGACGTATCGAATTTTTGAAAATTTTCAGAACGATAGAACTTCCGAACATTCTTGAAATTTTCACAATTATCAAGAATCGTGGAATTCCCAAAATATTTTGAATACTTAAAATTTTTGAAACTTACAGAATCGTTCATATTTTCGAAAATGTACAATTTTCGAAAATTCTAAAGTCTTCGACATGCGAGTATTTTTTAGAATCATAGCATTATTCGAAATTCTCAAACTCTTTTAACGTATCGACATTTTTCGCAATTATACGTCTTTCTGAAATTATGAAAATTATCGAACTTTTCGAAATAAGCAACATTTTGTAAAATGTTTAAATTTTTCATTGAATTGAAATATTTTAGTAAAATTTTGAATAGTGAAATTTGAAAAATCTTACTGTTTCGATGATGACAAAAATTTGGCAAATTTCGAGATACTATGAATTTTGAAAACTGAAAGTATTTTCATTCGATAATTTAGTACATTTTGTACATTCTTATTATTTAAACTTTTCAAAAATTTAAAAATTTCGATTAAATTAAGCATTTTGAAAATTGAAAAATATTCGAAAATTTTGAAAAGTTATGTAATTTCAACATTTTGATGTATATTATATCTATAAATACATTTGAAATTCGGTAATTTTGAAATTTTTGATATTTTGACAATACTGATTATTTTGAAAAACTTGAAAATTTATGAAATTGTAAAATTCATGAAATTCGAAAAGTTTCGAAAGATTCAAAATAAAATTCAATAGTCTCAACACTTATAAAATGTTTTAGCTTCCGAAAATAGTGAAAATTTTGAAAATTACTAAGTTTTCCAATTCTGAAAATTTGAGCTTTTTCATATTCTCGACATAAAAAAAATCAAATTAAAAAAAATTTATAGTAATTTGAAAGATAAGAAAATACTGTAAACTGTGAAATTCATGAAATTTGAAAAATTTCGGAAGACTCAAAATAAAATTAAGTAGTCTTAACATTTATAAAATGTTACAGCTTCAAACAGTGAAAATTTTGAAAATTACCATTTTCCTAATTCTGAAAATTTGAGGCTTTTTTCTAACATTCAAAAAAAAAAAAAATCAAATAAAAAAAATTCAGAGAAATTTAAAAGATTGAAAAATCCTGAGTTAATTGTTGATGTCGGATATTCCGATAGTTTGAACTTTATTGACAATTATTTAAAAAATCGAGAAATTTCAGAAATTTCCGAAATATCTTCCTATACCCCCCCCCCCCCCTTTTCTTCCCCCCACCCGATAATAAGTCCTTCGGGTAGGCAATGCCCATCAAGTGGCCACCCTAATCAAAATATATAAATCAGTAATCGTGGAATACCAAATTCAAGGTACTGGGGCTACCGAGGACTTTAAATTCAAAATATTCCAAATCCAATGTAAAAGCTTTCGAATTGAGCTATGCAATCAGAAAAAGTTCGGAATCAAATATCGGAAGCTACAAAAATTCGAAAATCAAAAATTTTTCCAGCTTCAAAAATCCAAGTATTCGGATACATCAAATTTTCATTCTTCTACATAAAATCATGAATTCTAAATATATCGTTCAAAAACTCATTAAACTCTGAAATTTCTTCCAAGCTCGAGCTTCGTCATTCCCCCCTTAAAATCATGGAAAAAACAAGAATCGAGTCTCCTACAATGCCTGCTACAAACTCTGAAGCCCAACCATCGCCCAACAATCCTCGAAGTGACAAGCCCACGGTTCCACCGTGAATAAACGAATCCCGGCGACAACGCTCGCGATCCTAAATCAATCGGTAGTGATTGAAATTGGGTCCTTCGAAATTTCAACTATCCAAGAGGCGAAAACGATGATATGATGGAGGTTCTTGATGGAAATTACACCGGTCGGTAGACGTCAGCCCAATTACTTCTGCTGGACCGGTAATTGAGATCGTAATTAGATTATGCTTTTAGCTCAGTAATCCCAAGTCCGTTACGATTAAATTTCTGTCGCTACATCCCTGGGCTCTTGTTGGCATTCGTCCAACGGCCTCTCTTGGTAAAAGTCTGTCGTTTACACGCCGGGAAATTGAATTTCGCGTTCGATGGGCGCATGCGAGGTATCAAAAGATCCGGGCGAAAGGATTTGCATGGACATCGATCTCGAATCCATACCGCGAAAAAGCCCTGACGTTTTCGATGTTTCGCCCAACTTTCAAGGCCTTGTTTCCCGAGTGTTATCGTGATGGATCGTTTCCCCCTGTTATCCGAGGGTATTTGCAAGAATGCAGAAAAATTGCCCCGTCTCGGGGGATCGATTGCAGTTTGTTCACGTAAGAACGGTGTTCGCGTCATGCGACATTGCGCGGTTACTTGCGGGTAGTTGCGTGGTGTGGTGGTCGGGCGATTTGGGGTTTTCTTTTGTTTTGTGTTTGTCTTTCGTTACCTTTTTGGGGGGTTTTGTGTGGAGGAATGGGGACATTAAGGGATAGAGTATGACATGTGGGAAATAACAGAGAGTCCCTTAGTTTTTATGGAAACAGGCAAAATTTTTATGAAATCAGTGAATTATTCATAAGAATTCGTTTTTTTATAAAGTCGATTATATGGAAGTTATATGAAATTTTCGATTTTTCTGTAGTGATTTCATGAAAACTTTATATTGCATACAATTCATCTCTTATTTTTGTAAAAACAATTGAAACCCTTCAAATTTTCGTATAAAACGTTCATTTTCATAAAAACTTCGCGATTTTTATAAAGCGTTTCATATTTTCATAAAAAAACTTCCCTGATAAAAGGAATTTCTCTCATATTAATATTTGATACGTTTTTATTACACAAGGGAACAGAAAATCATGTTAACCTTTTTTAGCAATTATAAAACGTGAAAACATACGATTTTATGGGATTCGAAAATTCTTCAACTCGAATCGAAAATAAGCATCCAAATTGACATAGATTTGATGGTCAAGACATTTGACTGTCGGATTTCTGATGCAAAGGTCCCAAGATCAAATCCCGCTTCCTCCAAAAAATTTGCAAATTTCTTTAGAAACTAAATTTGAGCTAAAGCCTCATGAACTGGTGAAAAATAGAGTATGTACATCAGCAAAATGATTCGAAAAATTTTAGAAAAATTTTTACAT
>JAPYZK010003803.1:0-16932 GCA_030522785.1 Platygaster equestris
CAAAGCGATCATTATTCTTTCCAATAAACTTTTTCAGCATAAAAAGTGTGTTTGCAAACTGCAATATTACGTTTTCAAATAAGCAATAAAAGATGTTTATACTTTATCATTTCACAGACGTTCTACGATAAAGTTATGCTGACGTAGAAATGAAATCTGTAAGTTTATTTTCATTAAAAAAACAAGTAAAACCATGCTCTCGTTTCTACATTAATTGGCCTGAATACAAACTAGGAGCATCAGGATGAAACATTTCTGTTTTCATTTATTTTCCGATGAAATCTCGAGCAAAGAATGTAATGAAAAACTGCTGTATAATTTCTTTCATCCTTGCAATCTTTTGTAACTATCATTAAATACTGAAAAATAATCTTATTCTATATCAAATTCTCTAAGATTTTCAATGGGCATTTAAAGTTCTCGCATATAAATGGTCATGTGATGTATTTTATTATGTGCAGGACCCCTAATACAAAAAATGTTCATGAAAAAAATGCGATACAGCATAAAGCGTCTGAGTTCCCCTTCTCAAAATCTACTCAGAAATTGAAATTAATGCGTAAATTTCGATTGGCAAATAACAGTGCCTCCGGTATGTACAACCATTTATTCGGAAAGTGTAACAGGGTGTAATTAACCTTCTCTTCACAAGTAACTGCAATTTCGCGCACAATCAAGCAGCCGAAACGTATGTATTATTTGAACTAAATGCTTTCTCCCATCGTGCTATCGCTATTTTTACAATGCCATGTTTTTCGCTTTTCATCCCACTTGGATTATTACACGTTTTTCTCCTCCTAAAAATTTAACTCTCCGTAATTCCGCATTTTCGTTCACAGAAACAATTCCACGTGGTACATTTATCTCTTCAAATGAACTACAGTTTCAAAATGTGCTTGTTCCACGAACAGAATTATTATCGTTTTTTTGGACCAAGACTCGACGTAATTAAGGAGCGAGGAAGCACTGGAGAGGTTTTTTAGCGTAAGTAATTTGAATTGCATAATGAAGAATGCAATGCTTGTTCAGCTGGATCGATTCTTCGAAGAGTAAATGAAAATCCAGAATGCTATTGAAATGCACAGAAAGATTTTTTGTAAATAGAGGGTTATTGGTTCCGGTTTCATTTGTATAGTTCAGTACGCGGAGACGAATTGAAAGTGTTTTTCGAAAAAAACCACAATAAATAAACCACCATCGATACATTGTAAATTGAAACGCTGAAAATTTTACGTTCAATTTAAGCGAAAACGCCAATGGAACTCCATCCCCTCGAAACGAATAAATTTCTCCGGAAATTGAAAGTTGAAGTGAGCCAATACAATAGAGGAGAGGGTATCCAGTGCGCTCAATCTGGCATTGTAAATAACGCATAATTACGCTAGCGCACGATGTTTGCAAACTTAATCGAGTTCTCGACAAGAAATGCGTACATGTTAATTACACATGAAAAAGGTGAGTACCCAGCTCAGTGACCATGAGCTTATCAACTATTAAACGAATTGATATAATTTCCCCCGCCGATTTAAACGATGGTTATTTCATTGTTATCTGCTACAGTTTCGGCGTTCTAATCGAAAGCAGTCGAACTAGCTGCGAATGAATATTTGCGCTTTGCGTTAGAGACTGATTAACAAGAACAATAATGTGTTGTGAAAACTAAAACTGCACAATGTCAAAATTTGAATGTTTGAAAGTGCAATTTTCTGTAGCAATAGTTTTATACTCAATAGATTCTTAAATCTGACGTTTTTGTACAATCTTGCCAGAATTTTCAAGATTGATCAGAAAAAAAACCAGGCGTACCCAATTATGAAATATTCTTAAAATCGTAGTGAAAAGATGCCGAATATTATTAATTTCTACAAGTATTTGTAATCAATATGGACAGAAATATCAATTACAAAGTTAATAGTTTTTTGATAATCTGAACCGCTGAAATTCAGCTCTCGATTCTCCTTCATTTTCATTTAACCTTACAAATTTCTAATGCACGACTGCACGACTTGTTTTGCCGGCAATTTTTCACCCCGCATAGATTTACAGCGGCCCGCGTAAACACTTTATTATGATTTACGATCTTACGCGCACAAACAGACTCGGAAACGTCAAGAATTTTCCCATCTGTTAATTTATGCCTGTCTAACTCGGAGATATTTATCCCTGAAGCATCGCATTCGAGAATTCAAGTACGAAACTCTTTCGAATAATTTCTCTCAATCAGATTTCATCACATCATTACATTGACCAAACAAGATCTGGAGCAAAAAAAACTTGTATGCAGGTAGTGAATAATATCCCAAAATTCAAGAGAACATATTGTGCGATAGAAAAACATTTCCTTATTTGTTTTTGTCAAAGACAACTGATCATACATGTTCTATCAAAAATTTTGTAACAATATCATCAATTTTCCTAAAATTATATGGACATTCAATTTACAACGAACTCGATTCATAAATGCATCCAATTATAAATCTACTTCATAACTTCATTGTATACCTCCAATCCCGAATGAACTTGTGGAACTAGTTCTGCAGCTCGCAATTAACGCCGCAGCTCATTATAATGAGGTAAACAAGTGATAGCTGGACACAAAAATGAGGAAAACAAACACCGAATGCATTGATGGTTGCTGCGAAACCACTCATTACCTCGTGATAACAACGTGACAAAGTTCGTTAATAAAATACAAAGAACATTTTCATTTCATATATATGACACTTTGACGCTGAAAATTGAGCCATAAAAAATAGCATGCAAACTGGAACACAACTTTAAAGAAATAAACAAATTTGAACATTTTCTTCACATGCTCCACTTTTCTTCGTAAGAAAACGTATGTCTCTTTGATACGTTGGACCTTTGGAAAACGAAAACGTGACCCTGCAAAGTTCGGTTTACATATGGCGAAGGACAAGAAATCCTTGTATGTTTTTCTGGATTTGCAAGTGACACTTTGCCCCCGATAAAAGCTGGGTATTAACGGTTAGAGATTTCACAGCGGCGAGGAACAGCGTTGCATGAAATGCTGACGAAACGGAACAAGTGGACAAAAGAGTGGCAGAGCCAGTCCGGAATAACGTCCACTCAAATTCAGCGGACCAACAACTGCACTTTAGCCTCTGCGCCATTTCGAGTGCCTTGTACTTGAACGATAAATACATGTCACGTTACTCGCGGCTGTGACGTTCACTTTTTTCGAATGGGTAAGTAATTGTAAAAGGACGCTAATTGTTCACGCCATGCGCGTGCAAATTCTGCCTCCCATCTTTTACTTGATGGCACTTTTTTGGACGATACAAAAATTCGACAATGGAATTTCGGAAGGTGCTTTTGAGTGCGAACTAAATTACGTCCTCCGTGCAGTTGGATAAGAAAATTGACCTTACCGAAAGAGCAGACAGAGACTTTATAGTTGCCAAAAAATAATAAGCTTTATCAAATGAATGCAAGAAGTAGTTTTGCCAGACATCGAGAAAAGTCTAAAGAACGTTCTATTAGAATAATACAGTAAACGGGACTTACACCTTCAAATTCAACGATGTCGCGGAAGCAGCAAGTTTAATTAAAGAAATTTTGCATACTCTTCACCTTTCTTGTTCTGTCCCGAATCCGATTAAGTTCATTCCTTTCTGGCTCGTTCATTTTTCGTACCCCTTTTACTCGTTAGCATATACGAGGGAAAGCGTGAATAATTTGACCATCCACCCAACTACGCTGACGTTCGGTCCAGAGCTGAATTCGTACTGAATGCTTTTCGAAGCGTCACAGTCGTAACCTTCTTTGTAACTTGAATCAATACACTTCTATTGTGAAATCCTTCTATTTATCTTTCCCCTGACTCGCTAAAAAAAAACATCTCGAAGAAGAAGTTCACGAAACGAGGGCCACATTTTTGTTTATACATCTGGGAAGTATTTGGAAAAATCGAGATGATAAAAATGGTTTGTCTCTGATAATTTAGAAAAACTGATAATACTACAATACTGGAAATACTTCAATTATTGCGATGATCCTGATCAAAATTTTGATCAATGCAATTTCGTAACACTGTTTGAATACATCCACTTTTTGTCTGCACCGGAAAGTCGCTTTATGATTGATACCATAACGCGAAATAAAAGGGTGAGAGGATGTATGAAATTGAATGAGCGCGTCACTTGCCAAAGTATTTTGCATAACGGCTCGGTGATAGACGATCGGGATGATATCGTTTAATCGTATTCCACGATAATAATTGAGGACCTTTTTTGAGCGTAACAGCCTTGATGAAAAATGGATTCTTTATAGAGGAACAGGTCGATGCTGAATTGTAAGCGTTATCGTGAGCCCTTATAAAGTAAGGAAAGAATGTCTATTGGAAGCATTCTGCGCATGAAAATTCCGAGGGAAACTTTAGAAAAATTATAGCCCTCTCAACGTTTATCGCCCGAAAAATAAATAAATAGAAATTTTTCCGGCATTCTTCATTTCATATTCAATTTTTATTTTCATTCTGATGTTTCGTCGAATGAATACGTTATGTACTGAATAAATTGGTTCAATTACTATTCTTCGACAACGATTTGCGATAAAAACGTTTCCATATTTTCAACTTTTGAAACATTGCGAATTTCGCGTCCCTGAGAACTTCAATGAAAAAGTTTTCTGCAATGAGAAAGGAATTATTCTCGGGCTACGCACCGCGCATAAAAGATACGATTATCAATTTAGTTAGGTTTTAATTAACGTTCTTATCGCGCATCTTCAGTTCAGTGCCTCACTTATTTAACGAATATCGATTTAAGTTCATTCTAGTGAATCATTCTTGCACTTTGCTTCCGAAAAGAACTTTTCGATAAAAGTTTTCAAATGAATGTCGTCAACTCGGAAAATGTTTCGAAGCTATCTCAGTTTCCTGCAACATTTTATCACTCCTTAGCTCGTACGAATGGCCGAGCTAGAAGTATATCACTTAGAACATTTGGTCGCTAATAGTTTTAATGTGATTGGTTAGTGGATAATTTCTGAAACTATTCAAATTTACTTGACACAATTTACATAATCACTGCTATGTAAATGGGAACATAGTTTCGTATAGAAAATTGAACCTCAAAAAACGAAATGCTCCGTTTCTGCGGATTTTTGCAGCGAATCTTCCAAACTAACATAGGGAGTGACTTAAATCAATGAGTACAAGTAAAAATAAAACTTCACATCTTGTGCTTTCAGCGTTATTACTCCGGCGAACAAACAAGAGTATGCATCAAAGCAACTCATGACACTTCACAAGACGCTTTATATTAAAAAACATACGTATGCAGCAACGACGTTTCCAGTCCATACACAATTATTCATTATGTCTTCGTCTGCGTGTGCATTTACGAGATGACGTCATCGTCTTGCAAGACGAGAACTGCTTACTCATACGCCTCTCTTGTTATCTGCTCTAGAAATGTTACATGCGTATATGCACATGAGTTGTCTTTCCGCATCTCGCGTGACATCAAAAGTTCACTCCTAAGGTAAAAATTTAATGACTGTCTCGGAAGCATATCTATTGTTAAAGTTCTACGGAAGTATTTTGTACCCACTGGTTTTTAATCAAATTTGGATTCATGCACATCAGATCGAATAGAATGAAAATTTTCGAGGATAGCAATCTAATTTGCAGTATTTGGAGAATTTTTGGTGATTATTATTTTCATGGAGTTGTTACGTGATTTTGTTTATATTTTTGCGTAACCATAATTAAAATTTTGCGTAGTGGTCAAAATTCATGAAACATATCTGCAAATTACATAGAAATTCGCCAGAATTTTATGATTTTCGAACACTTGGAAGAACCAAGAAAAATGTTATCGCGTATTGTAGAATGTTCAACCATATTCGCCAATTTTTACAAAATACTCAGACTTTGAGTAATAATCATGCTATGGGTGAATATATATAGTTTTGTTGAATCGATCATTACGTTAAAAAAAATAATAGAAGAGCGTTACGTGACGTGAGAGGGAAAGGAGGGGGGGGGGGGGGGTCTAAAGTGGCGAAACATTGCCTGACGTATTGTGGCCGACACGTTTCGAAAAAATTATGATTTGTATTTCATTTATTAAAAGATTTTCCGTTCTATTTTTATGTCGCGGTGCTTTACTGTTGGTAAAGCGGTGCTTCTGAGTTGGTCTTTAATCTTAAAGCAGAACATACACGAATTATTGCATACGATGCAGTTCTTGTATCTTTTATATTTTTTCCCAGTAATTGTACAATATCCAATACCGTCGTTTCCCATTATCAGTAGTTTATTACAATCAAATTTACATGAGCTTTCAATTTTATTGAATCGAATGCTTTATTTTTCTATAGTTCTTCTGCACGATACGTCATTGATGAAAATTCTGCAAGTCCGCACTTTTTGAATGCTTATCATTTAATTCGGTTGTAAATGATTCGATTAAATTATGACTCAGCAAAACGCACCGAAAAAATATTTTCTCAATGGGCTGTAAGTGTACGAGTGGAAATACATTTGCATAGAGGAACCACGCTTCACCAGCTGCGTGAATTTTTTTCGATTCAAGCTCAGCTGTATGTTCATAAAATCTTGGAGTATTTTCTACGATATTCCATGAAAAGTTTGCTCTAAGTGATGAAATTATGTTGGGTATATAGTATTCGCTGAAGATTCTTGACAGAAAAAATTTGCGCTTCCGTTAAAAAAGCGATGAGAACACTTGTAAAGTTTGCTGAGATGATTAACTCGCTTTTCAAGATTCTTCATTGCCCCTGACAACGAGATATCCTCCCTTCCGAGTTGATTTTTTTTTCTTCGACAGTGTTCGCATATTTTCTTTATCAAATTCATTATTACCATGTTTCTTTATTGCGAAATACAGCGTTTTCTCTTCGAATTTCCGATAATAATCCAAAGTTCAATCAAATTAAATTCATGTTCATTTTTGCTCCATGCATTATGGAAAAATACAAATCTATAATCTACAGAATTTCTATCCATCAGAATTTTGCTCTTCGAATTACACAACAAAAAAGTGCATTGTCACAAATTTATAGAAATGCGAATGTATACATTATCTAAACCGTGGAAACACTGAGTACCGTGTTCCTTTTCCACAAGAGCTCTTTGAGCATATACAAAGTACATTTGAAAGCCTCATTTCAAAGAAGTCGTTTTTTGACACAAGATTTCTGCGGGTTCAGTGACTTATTTCCAGGTGGCAATTAGAACGTTAGTTGCACAACGTTGTACGAAATGCTTAGCTAGTAACGAGAGTGCAAAATTCACGTTCGCGAACAAGAGACAAACGTGGAGGATTACGTTGCTCACTGGAAAAGCTCTTATTAACGGAACTGCGACGTGTTAACGTCGAGACTTGGTAATTATCGTGTCTTGTTAACGGAAAAACGACATGATTCAACTGGTTTGTTAGTGCCCCGTATTATATACTGTACGTGCAGAATCTGCCAACTTCAATTTTGGTCTACTTTCAGAGATAATTGAGTCAAGAACGTTCTCGAATATTATCTTCAATGTTTTCCAGTGGAACATCATTTAATTAAAAATTTACAGAGAACCATAATAAAAAACAGTTTTTACTGCAAAACACATTTCACAGTACTTCAAAATCATTACCTAACCGGTAATTATGTTTATATGATCCGAATTGCATACATGATTCATGCACGAACATACTCGACCATGTATAATGCATATATTATCCTATATCTTTATTCTCAGACTGTATTATACATAATCAAGTATTTGTACTCGTACTTTTGGCTATCAAAAAATTGTGTACAGATCCAAGCTATCCACATTTTCTCTGTATTCAAGGTCCAGAGGAAAAGGGAATTCGGAAGTTTGCATTAACTCTCGAAGTCCTGCTTGTACAAATGCGGCATCTCAATTGCATTCAAGTTTCGTCTTCACAGTGGTTTGTGAGCACAGTATCTAAGACCGTCAATAGTGCGTGTTAGCTTAGGCCTTTCCCTCCCTTGGAATCAGCAAAATTAATTGATCTCCTACTGGTCGAGTAAAAGGAGAAACTTCATCCGACACAGCGGCGTGCAACCGAATCGATCGAACGAGATTAAAAGATTCAAAGCTGGAAGATTAAAAGAGAACGTTCTCGTTGGCTCCGACATCGTGGAGACATTTATATTCTGGAAATTGTAATTTCTCTAGGTTCTTGGAACTCGCCTATCTCGAAAAGAATTGGTCTAGAAACAGGCGGGATTGCTTCATCTAAAGTCTCATATTTTTCATCGATCGCTAATGAAAGTACAACGGTCTGAACACGTTTTACCTGTTTTTTCACGATTTCCAGCACCGTGCATAAATAACGTGAAGACATTTTGATAAATGTTCAACTTTATAACTTGATTTTAATTAGTGGTTCAAGGGCAGTTTTTTAATGATAGTGTGTATTGAGCGACAAAATTGAATTTTCGAATTACTATGAGTTGTAACCTAGTGGTAAATTCAAGGTTTATTATGTTGAAAATAGTCAATTTGTATCTTTACCACGTTTGAAAATATGTAGTTATATCCAAAAAATCGATTTCTGACCACAGAAATGTCTTTTCTATTTATCGATTGAATGGGAGGAGGGCAACATAATTTTTGACAATAAAAAGCATCGATACATCAATCTCTGTATGGAACCTCATCGTGTATTTTTAGTACAATATGAAATTTTCGATTCCATAGAATTTTATTATTATTCTGAAAATAAACTATTTTACGCTATGAGACAAGTACGTAACATCGAAATAGATGTTTCTTCTTTCGATGTTGCCGTGTACTCGAATGTTATCTTCTAAAGCACCCATAGCTGTTTTTAGCTGCACCGTATAAACTCAAGAAATCTCATCCACAATTTTGAGAGGAGTTCCCTGGATTTTCAACTCTTCAAAAAACCTATCGATTTCTGCATGGACATAGATCATTTTTTTTTCAACTGCCATTAGCTGTGATGCATAATTCTGAAAATACACTCAACAAACCCTTTCTTATATTTTCCTGCAAACTTCGTAAAACATGGTCGTGTTCATAAATTTCCAAAAACGACGCAACCCTAGGACTTCGGCTGACTTTTTGTATTTTTAACGGTGGGCTCGATTTCGAAAAGTCTGCTCGAAAAATTTCTAGCAGTTCATGAAAAATATTTTCAAAAAAACCTGCAACTTCTTCATAAGATGGGATGGAAGTTAACTCATTGTTTTTCACAATAGTATCAATGGTTATCAAACTAGTCAGGCCTTCATTTCTCACGATATCGTACAGCGCATTCAAAGAATTTTCCAGGCATGACTTGAAAGCTTCCTGTAAAATCTCATCGATTTTGTCGAGATACGAGTCCCATTCAATGGTAATCTGTGATAGAGACCAACGTAAGGTAGAATTTGTGAATATGATATCATTTTCTTCATACACGTCGCCAGTCCAGAGTTTCTTACTTCAAAATCAAAAGGTGCAAAGATTTTTCTATCGAAATCAAAAGGGCTTAAGCAACCTTGCAAGAAGATTTATTTTTAATATATTCTATACATTCAATGGACTTTGTTGAAATGATAGTTATAGTCTTTTGTGATTTTTGAGTCTTTCAATAAAAGTAGAATTTTATTAATTTAATTTTATTCATAACTGCTGAAATGGATTTTCAGGTAACGTTTTTTTTTCAACAAACGTTTGGGTGTTTCAAAGCCGCAGAAAAAGAGAGTTTGAAGTTTGAATTTTCTCTGAAACTTTACCCTGAAAAACATGATAAATAAATGTACCTTTTGCGAAGGATACGATTTTTTCACCATTTCCAGATACCGAAGGATAGTTATATATTCTCCGAAGATCTCGTTACCAACTTGATCTCTAAAAAGGCATAAAAGTCAATATCCTCCCAATCACATAAATTGCACTCCTTATTACCTCACGTTTTGAACTTCCACCGTTAGTTCTGGCAAAGTGTACGCGTGACTAGATCTAAACCTGATCATAGAGATACCACATATATCTACGCATCGCTTCATTATGTATCTGCTTGCTTCGTTGCGATTGTCGAAAAATTTTTTGAACTATCAACAATCAAAAATTCATTTAGTTTTGTTTGACTACTTAGGATCTGTTAGTAAAAAATTTGGAATTCGTTAATTTTTTTAAATCTATCATATTCTTTCGGCAAAAACGTAATATTTAGATTGAATTGTATTATTGTGTAGTGTACTACTGGAATCGGAAGTCCGATAGTTGACAATAATTATTCCACGTTTGAAACTTGGCAAATTGAAATATCAACTTAGATGAACTTTCCAATTGGAGTATTTTCGCATTTACATTCTATGTTTTAGAAACTTGTGATCTTGCGGTTTCAAATCCATCGATATAAAAATATCAGAATTCCAAAATTGTAAAACTCGAATATACACGACATTTCAGATTATCATCAGCTCGTCCCAGAAATTCGATTTTTATCAATTAATCTTCGTTACTTTTAGCTGCTTTTATCACAAACTTGCTTTGTCAATTTCTTTACAGCACTTGTCAAGGAATACATTCCCGTTTTTATTTTTCCACGTGAAATCGCTCAAGCCGGGCTCAATAGTTCCGTTGATTTTTTTAATCGCTCCCAAGGAAAAAGAATTTCCTTCCATCAATAGCACTAAGGAGAAAAAGCATCGTTTCATACAGTAATTCACACAAATGAACATTCCTGTCACTACCTTCAAGAATGTAATTGTAGGACGCTACAACAGAGAGCACTTTCTCCTGAAGGAACTGCAATGAACCCCACTCTCCGTATATTAGGTAAATGTGCGTCGGAATGTCGAAATCGAGACTCAGCCAATGAGCAGCCTCGCGACACAGCTTCGGGATCACAGGATCTATGTCGCACTCGAGCAGAGCGTGCTTATCTAGCGAACTGCGTCGCATGAGGTAACGATCCAAACGACCCTTCGGATTATCTCCAATGTCCTCTATCCACTCGCGATAAAGATCCTGAATCGTGAGCTCGATTAACTTCAACAACCCTTCGTATTGGCTATTCGCTTCTTCACTGCTGCTACTGTAAGGCAACCATTTCGTATCTTCAATTATTTGCCTCGTTCTGCGTAGCGGTGAAAGCTTCAATCGCAGATTCAATGCTCTGCCAGAGAAATACGGTGTCGTTGACAGGTACTCTGCCTTCTCATTTATGACTGCTTGCTCCGTCGTCCGGATGTCCTCCAGGAACATGCTCCATATCTAATGCTCGAGGGAATTACCATTATGATGTTTATGTTTGAGCACGTTAAAAGCTTGCTTTTATTGCGTGGTGAGGGTGTTTTACAGGAAAATGATGGATGATAGTTGGAAAAACTGAATCGTCTAATTTGAAAGGCTTTAGAAAGCGACTGTCTTTGATATAGTATCTTTTTATCTTGAATGTTGAGATTTGGGAATGGGAAAATGCCATTTCTGTTTCTAAAAAATTGAAAATCACCTTCGCAACATATTGATCGAACATCTCCTTCAAGTCGTGTCGGTAGCGATAGTTATAAAAGGGATATAAGTTTTTGATGGCATCTTCCACGGTTGGTGTACAGTCGAAAACATTAATGGCTAAGTTTTCGATTCTCGCATCCAAATTCGTCATTACTTTGCTGAACTTTAACATGTCAGCAACCCACGTAAGATCGAAGACATCGAGAACCTTGGAGGGAATGGATTCCAGCAACTGCAAATATTCCTTTCGAACACTTTCACAGACGCTCTCGAATTCGAGAGCTTTTGTACCACAGAATTGAGGTTTGGGTATTTCTTTTATTTCGTTTATCCTACCGAGAGAATTATGAAAATTTTTAAATTCTCATTTATGGACAAGGATTTTGATTTTAATGTTTATTGCATTAAAAAAAAAGTGACAATATTTTGTCCACAACATTTAAATTAATCAACATATTTCGAAACTATTACTTTCCAACAAAAAATGATTACCGCGCGAACGCAATCGAGGCGTAACATATTTCCAACATATCATAGCAGCGAGCAGTAAAAATCTCGATGCGGTGGAAAATCTGCTCAGTATTCAAGCTCCAACCGCTAAACGTGAGTTTGTTATGTGCATTTTGGTGCTAAAAAAATGCAAAGTCATGGTTAAACCAACAATCTGCATAAATACTTGTACATCTTGGGAATGTGATGCTTAGAATTCAAAGCGCTTCCGAAATGGCTGGAGTATTTTTCGCGAGAGAAACATTTTTACAGCGAAATAAAGTGTCCGTGCGCGAAATCTTCAAAACTCGTTAAAGTTACTGTCGACGAATTCGTTACACTTCCTCGTTTGAAAAAATCAAAAGCAATCAAAAATGTCACATTCGCCATTTCCGAATTTTACTTTTACTCTAAATTCAATTTAATTTACTTCAATTTGTTCTCATTCGTGATTAAGGTACTCTAGGTCGTAATTATACAAAGTTAAATGTCGTCAAATCATGAATCTAAAGTGCGTATTTCATACTTATCATTGAAATTAACTACGGAGTTACATAATGTAGTTGTAGAAAGGATAAAAAATGTTCAACACTAACAAGCATAAAAATTCACGTTTATCATATAAGTAACCACGAATTTTTTCACATCGGTGGAAATTTCCAGATTTTTACATTTTTTTTACAGTTACAATTTTTTAAATTATGAACTACGTTATGCAAATAAAAGAAATGCGCTTACAAACCTTTTTGTACAAGGACACATAATCATCACATGTTTTGATGCATTCCCGGAAGAATTGTATGCCCATCCACATCTGGCCGCCCAAAATCGCCCTCAAATCACAAAGGCTCTGGCAAGCGGCAATAATGTGATTGCTCAACAAGCTGAAAAGACGCGTCATCTTGTCTCTTCCCTTGAGATGGGGTGAATCAATCCATGTCGCCCTAAGCAAATGTATTATTTCGGGCAAGACACCAGAGATTTCAGCAGGGCTTGCGCAAGTGTCAAGTTTGCCTGCGGCATCTCTCAACATTCCTAAAAACTTCGTATTTGACTCCGTTTCTGCGATAGCAGACTCGAGTTCTCCTTTCACGGCCAATAATTGTTCGACATTCATGGAGTTATATATTGCCAAAATTTTCGAAACTTGCTGTACATGAAATCCTTGTAATTGTTCTCTTAAGCCGATCAAGTTCTTATCTGCAAATATGCAGAATGTTTTTAGAGTCTTCTAATTCAAAGTCGAAAAAACCTAAGTTAAACAATGTTTTCTCCACGCTTCTCATACATAATCGACATAAAAGCGTTAATATAACTCCTAACGTCTGTAACTCCAGAAAAAAAATTCGTCCACTAAGGTGAAAAGCTTGCGGGGCGTGGCTGGTTCGGTGTCTTTAAGAGCAACTTTAATTTGCTTTGTCCAATAAGCCGCCAACGTTCTGAGTCGCTTCACGAATTCCTCATCAACCCTATCCGTGTTGATCTCGCGAATATTCGGTGGCAGATATATCACTGTGAAGCCCAGCGTTTTGTACCGAAAATCCGTTATCTTGCAAAGAGTATCCTGGAGGCTGGCTCTGTAATCCGCGCCCATATCTGTTCCCCTCGTCAAGAAAAAACTTCGCCGACAATAACGATTTACGCTGGTAATAACGTTAGCCCGCAAAATCCGACGCAAGTTTCAGGCTAAGTCGTAAATCCCGAACGTTTGGGAGTCGATAAATTTTCGCGAATTAGTCCAAGCCTTGCACTGAATTAAGGAGAACTTTGCACCCCCAAATTACGATGACCACAGAGACCGAAGTATTTTTTTGTGTTCGTAAATATAATTGGAGTGTTCAAAGTTTAATTCATTTGGTGACATGAATTTTCGCAGAAGGTTTTGAGGTTGATTCTGCAGGAGACAGTAGTATATTTTACATGAAAAAATACTATTGAGTATCAATCAGTTTTGAGTGTTACGAAGAACGAACTAGAATAGTTTAGAATAAGTGCGGTTATTGAAGGATACGGTTGAATAATTTATCTTCTTTGTAAAACATCGACCCTAACCCATGTTCCAGATCCAGCAGGAATGCTTGTTCCACGGAATTGTTCATCGTTTTTATAGTCATGTCAATTTCAAATGTCTCCAAAGTGATTTTTTTATTGGAGTTCTTTAAAAAGCAACAGAATCCGTTCACGGGAACAGCAGGAAAATCGAAATCAGCAACGAGGTTATTATTCTTGAAGAATACTAGCAATGATATCCGTGAATTTATGAAAAATTCCTTTAATTTCGCTTGACATTCATCGGTCCAATAATCTCTTTTCAATTCACTCAAAGTTACGAAATTTTGAGTGAACATGACCTGGAATATACGAAAAATTTAAATGAACTCCATTTTGAGTGGAATCGAGTATAAATAAACACGATTTCTCCCCTTCTTTAATGATGTATAACTTTCTATTGTCAGAAAAATTTCATTTATACATTTAAAAATATGATATGAGTGCCTTCAGCCATTTTATTGGTATAAAGAGTCATGTTAAATTCAAGAATGCATGGAGTAATGTTTTTTATATGATTCATCATTCCTCTAATTAATTTCGACGTTTCAATACTTGTCTTGTTCTCGAGTTTCTCTGAGAACTTCATGAAAATTAGGTTACTTTGGTATGGTATAAAACGATCATGAAGAAAAATTTCTTATTTTCGACAATCCTGGAAAGCGTTGGATGCATAGACTGAGATACCACTTTTACGTATAACTCACTAATTGCTCGAGCTCGTCAATTTCATATTGTTCTTCGGATGTTTCTTGCTCGGCTACGTGTTCCACTGCAATCAAAAGGTTATGTTTAAAATCATTTTTTTATATCTATAGCGACTTTGTTCACTTTGATTGTTCCAAGTGACGATGGATATAGATTCACACCTTCAACTCTTTCAATTTTTTGACAATTAATTTGAACTTCGCTTTTATTCATTATTCAGAAACATATAGGAAACACTGTATTGCCATTTCAGACAATAGTGTCAAAGAATAATCCTCTATAATTTCGAATACAACATCACGTGAAATGGATGGGAGAACGACGGTATAAAAAAAGGGTTGTTCTTTCAACAGTTTTCTCGTCATAATTTGTAACAATATAAAAAAATAATGAGTTTCATAATACTAAAAACACTATTTTAGAAAACCTGTGCAAGAGAAGATTGACCTTAAATCATAACACATCGAATACTACGAAATATTTCTCTATATAGGAAATTGTTAGCCGTATTATTTTTTCACGCAGAACGAAACTTCAAAAATTTCAATAAATTGACAGTAGAAGGTAATATTCCTCCTTCAAAATTCACCTTTTTCCTCAGCTTCATCGCTGGACTCGGCGTCCAAATACTCCCTATGAGGATCCGGTTTATCTTTTCCACTTCGTCTTTGTATCATATCGACAAAACGCCACTGGCGCGCAGAGAAATAACGTTTCACTGAGATTTACGTCAACGATTTCGAAAACCACGTCTCGTGCATTTACGACTTATTTCTCAACTCGAACTGCAGTGAGAGAATCTCAAAAACATGCATATTTCGTATCTTCGAGAACGCCGAACTCGGATGAATGAAGTTTCGCAACGCACGGAAAACAAAACACGGCGATTGATTATCAAATACGTCGTGAATGTCACAGAGAAGCAAACAAATCTCGATTTTCAGAGACAAGACAAATTTTCTCCGAGAAGTCGTAAATTGCAGACGAAATGTTTGTTACATGCCAGAACGTCGGATTTTCTGTCTTCCCAACATATAGATGCAACTTATCGATGGAAAATGATTATTTAATGATCAAAATAAAAAATTTTAACTGTAAATTTCACGATTACTTGGACAACTTAGCACACGATCATGTAATGTACATTGAAAAATAACCAACATAACCACTTTTTACTATTACGCACTCACGTGCAATCGCGGCTGACGATATATCGATTTACACTACTCACTTTCACTGTGAGCAATTTCGCCTTATTCTTCAAGTTGAACTTCACTGTTGAACTCTGTAAATGTATATCCCTGAACTTAATTACATTAATAAGTACAACTCATGGTTCTGAATATTCAAAAAGAGCCACGATCTGCCTCCCCAAAACACTTTTTGTGAGGCATAAAAAGTGTCTCTCCCCCAGCTTCACCGTGTACAGTTTGTTGTGTTTACGGATTGAAATAATCTCGACATCCTCGATTCCAAACCCTTCTAAGCTCAAGAATATTAATCCTCTCAAGTACTACAAGGATTCAGATGGAAATACGTACTAAAATCAGCTATAACGCAAGAAAAGCTTGCCGAGTAACATAAGAGGATCGTAAAGAATAAGTGGCTTATTTCTATATGCAGCACTGAGAATCGTTTCCACAAGAAAAAGACTTATTTTCCAATTCATTCTCTACTCAAGATTCGTACCACATTGAAAATTGTTTTTTCACACAGCAAAGCTTAACGGAAAAGAAATGACCCACGTTGTTTCATTTCTAGAAATATAATTTTTCCCATAATGATCCACGTAAATGAATCCAGGAGGAAATTTATATTTTTCGACTTCGCGGGAACTTTTTGCAACTCGTCGGAACTTTTTTGTCCGCCTAGTCTGGGAGACATATATATTTTTATGTCTACGCGTTTCTGCGCTCTTTACTTCCGGTGTTGCAGTTGAAACTCCAGCAGCGAGAAACTACCCGTTCGTTGCTATATCAGTGCCAAGTTTGTCACCTTGAGAAACTCTGCTAGGACCATTTCACGTTTTGCGCATCCGAGCTTATAAATTATTTTACTCTCAAAAACCGGCGGGTTCCAACGACCCGCGGAAATATGAAAAGCAGTAAATCATTTAATCGGAAGTTTTATTTCAGACTTCAGCGAGCATGGACGTGATAAATCTGAATTCAGCGAAATTTCTGAGTTGTGTTATTTCTTACTATGGA
>JAPYZK010003804.1:0-11589 GCA_030522785.1 Platygaster equestris
GTTGCATTTGTTGACTGAAGCCCGAGTAATGCACGCTATTTTTCACAATCCCTTTATTGAATCATTGATTTTCGAGCCTGTAAAGTGAGTGCGCAATAACAGCCCTCGAACTGTTTTTAGGTTAGGTTTACCTTTTTTGACAGGTGATGCAAAATCTATACTTGCAGTTATCGAGATTTAATTGAGCGTTGATCATCGATTATTCCAGTATTTCCATGGTTTCAGTCGTTCCAGTTATCTCCATTTCGGAGATTTCTTGATGTGTGAAAGAGAAAAAGCGATTGCGGATCACTAATATAGCGACAGAATGAAAAAGCGATCGCGGGAGAATGAAAAAGCGATCGCGGGTATGTAATACTGTGCCAGGGAGAAAAACCCGCCGCGGGTCTGAAATATTCATGTCTCTCTAAGCCAATCAGAAACTCGGGTTACTTTTCCTCCCGCTCCTCGAGTTACTTTTCGGGTTACTTTTCGTAACTTTTCGAGTTACTTTTCGGGTTACTTTTCGTCCCGCTCCTCGACCAATCAAATCCAGAAGTTACTTTTCTTCCCGCTACTTGACCAATCATATGCTCGGGTTACTTTTCATCCCGCTACTACTGGTGATGCAAAGTCGACTCAGCTGCCTTCGGCAACTTCCGCTTCGCTTTACAGGCGATGAAAATCGATCATTCAATAAAGGGATTGTGGAAATTTTTGTTCATGGTACAATACGGTCGATTCGAAAATTTTCAAAATATTCAAAAACTTCTAAGATTTTGAATTTTTTTGAGAATTTCATAATTTTTCCGAAATTCCGGTAATTTGAGAAATTTTCAGGAATTTCAAAATGTTCAAATTTTTTCTAAATTTTGTAAATATTCGGAAATTTTGGTAATTTTTTGAAATTTTCGGAATTGTTGAGAATTTTATACATTTTACGGAATTTTGGATATTTTATAAATTTTTGGAAATTTTGAAAATTTTATAAATTGACAGAAATTTTGAGAATTTAGAAAATTTAGAAAATTTTCGGAAATATTCGGTGATTTTTAGAATTTTGAAAATTTTGAGAATTTTCGAAATATTTAAAAATTTCAAAGATTTTAAATATTTCCGGAAATGTTATAATTTTTTTTTAAATTCTGTTAATTTTCGAAATTTTTGGGAATTTCAAAATTTTTTAAATTATTTGGAATTTTTCAAATTTTCGCGAATTTTAGTAATTTTTGGAAATTTCTGGGATTTATGTAAATTTTTGGAAATTTTAAGAACCTCAACAATTTTTAGAACATGGATATTTTCGGAAATTTTTGGAAAATCTGAGAATTTAGGAAATTTTCAGTAATTTTAAGGATTTGGAAATGTTCAGAAATTTTGAGAATTTGGCAAATTTCGTAAATCTTCGGAAATTTTGAGAATTTGATGAATTAACAGAAATTTTGAGAATTTTGAAAATATTCAGAATTTTTGAAATGTTCGGAAATTTTCAGTGATTTTGAGAATTTTGGAAATTTCTAGAAATTTCTATAATTTTTGAAATATTCGAGAATTTCAAAGATTTTGAATATTTTCGAAAATTTCATAATTTTTCCAAAATTCTAAAAATTTTAGAAATTGTTGGGCATTTCAAAATTCGAAAAATTTTCCGAAATTTTCCGAATTTTCGGAAATTTTGAGAACCTTAATAATTCTTAGAAACATGGATATTTTCGGAAATTTTCGGTAACTGTAAGGATTTTAGATATTTCCTGACATTTTGAAAATTTTGGAAATTTCGGAAATTTCCGGACACTTTGAGAATTTTGGAAATTTAAAAAATTTGTGCAATTTACAAAAATTTCTTGAAATGGCAAAATTTTTACACGGTTCGAAAATTTTCCAAAACTGGTGCGGAAATATTTCCAAAAACAGTGCGCAAGATAGCGTTTTGCGCACACTTATACCGCATTGCTATACTATATCAATGAAAAATGCCATTTTGGCCCCGACATTTTGTGCATGAAAAAGGGCCACCTTTGTGCACGTGTAAAAAAAATAAATTTGAATTACCGATTTTGAGGTCAGAGTGCTGACCAATGTTTCTTTTATTATGTTCCAGCTATCATACATGCGTTCTCAAGAAGATGGCCTCGTCCTAATTTCTCTCATTACTCTAATTCATTTATTCGTACTGCTTCAATTTTTCAGCATCATGCTATAAAATTATGTTTAGTATTCAAGTCAAAATTTCGCAATGGACTAGATGAGCTGTTTCCGCTTTTTTTTGGATTTGGAATATTTTTCTGTTATTTTTTTATACACCAGTATTTATTACATGATCCTCTGTTTGTGTTCTACACGAAATAATGAAAAAAGTTTATAATCAGTGCGTAAATTCCATGTATTAGGATAAATGTATCATTCTAAAATTTGCTTTTCTTGACTTCTACAATGAAACTGATTTGTCATACTTTTTTGTGTCAGTACATTCACTAAGCTTCTTTTCTACTTACTTTTTTCCCTAGTTCCATCCTAATAAGACAAGGGGGAAGGGGGTTAAAAGTTCAGTGAAAACTCCAGTGCGAATTTTCAAGCTACACCGAAAATGTTCAGAAGAGTTTTTTGGCGTGAAGTTTTGAATTAAAAAATATTTTCGTCGCGGGAATTTCCTTTTTTTCCGGTTAGGCGGAAGGGTCAACTAAAACGTCGCTGCCGGCCGGCTATTGGATTCGAGAGCCAAGAATTCGAGCGCGCCGAACATATTTTCATGATTTCAATGGTGCTGCAAATATAATGCTTCCGCGCGATATTGCGTTCCTGGAACAATCGCCTCTCGAACGCGATCGTAAAAAATTAACAAAACTTACCAAACCTACAGCTTGTGAATAATTCAGAAAGTCACGCTCAAGCGGAAAAGAAATAACGAACAGAAATTAAATTCAAGAAGCAAAAATATCGCGAGAGATCGAATATTTCGAAACTAGAAATCATTTTACGAAATAGAGGAATGATTAATCAGACAAAAAATTGAGAGAGTATATTATCATCACATTCAGTTTTCCAGTTTTTGTTACGAACGTTTGAAATTTGGAAAAGTTTGGTCGAACTGAGACGGTAAAAAGTGAAACATTTAACGTGTTCCAATCGATTCCGAACATAACGACGTTTCTTCAGAGATTATTTCAATTTAATTAATATAATTCGCTCGATTAAAAATAATTTTGGAAGTATTTCCACATATTTGAATTCTACTAAATTTGTTACTTTCGGCCACCGTAAGGCGAATCATAAAAATTACGGATTTGAATTCTGAGGGGAGTGTATGAGGAGAGGAGATATGTACTGTATATGGACTATACAGTTCTTTTCCGTTAAATAAAGCGCCTCGATGGATGTGCACTGCTCCTGTCATCGATATTGGAAAATATTAGATGAGTATATATACATACTGCAATTTTTAGATTAATTATTGTGTATTTTTTTATTTGTTCACAAGTTCCCTTTCCGAAAAACATATTTCTTTGTGGAAAATTGTTTAATTGTTTCAGGGAGACCTGCAGAAAAAACCAGAGAGAAAGATTTTTGGTGGTTCGATATTCCAATTTTTATGGAAGAATTTTTGGATCACAATAAAGGTACTTAAAATAAGAAAAACATTCACTTTGGTTTGAAATGACATCAACCATTGAATCTGGTAAATTGAAATTTAAAAAATCTGGAATATTTTCGAATTCACCAATTGACATATCCAAAAAAATATACTTTTTAAGCATTCCAAATTTAATGAATCCGGAAATTGTAGTGAACATAATTGTAAAAATTTATGGACTTGAATTCAATGAAGAGAATAAAAATTCAAAAATTTTTACAGCTTGTTAAACCGAATTACGTCAATTGTGTAAAGCAACGACTGATTACCAGGCCCAAAATGCGGTTTTGAAACACATCAGCAACATTCGACCAATGCGTCGCTTCAGCGTCATTTGTATTCTGTGAAATCCCAACTGGTTTCTAGTTTCGCTTCAATTCTTCTTCCAGTGGGGCTATACCCACGCCTCGGCCACGCCGTTTTTACGCCGTATTTACACTTTCCCAACGCGCCCGAGACAGACCCGAAAATTCCACGCCGTTTTTATACCTGCTTTACGTTTCCCTAACACACTTTTCACGAAAAATCCACGCCGTTTTTACGCTCCTTTTACACTGCCTCAACGAACTTTCTACGCTCATAAATATTGTGGGTCCTTTTGGTATTTTTGACCTTTTTTCACACCTCTATCCGAAAGATGGAGGAAACATGCTGTTTTCCACGTCTATGCCACGCGCCTTTTTACGTTTCTCCCGCTCAATTTTCCGGTGATTATAACCGTCGACTGTCGGCCTGACGCCCAGAGAATACAATACCGTCATTGAAAGGGTCTTTCTACTACCTTTTTCGACACCTCTCGAATTCAGAAACGATATGATCGGTTATCAAAACATAGTTTATTTATCTGCTGACATATTTCACGGCTTATCTAAGTCAATGAACACTCATCTCTGAAAATGTTTTCGAACGATATCTCTTATCATAGCTTGTCCAGCCTCATGATTATCGAAATCATCATTATCGTGTGCATCGTATTGAAATTCGTGATGCTCTTGATAATTTACATGAGGTGTCGGTTGTCTGAAAAAAGTATGTGTAAATTCACTTCTTATTGATGCAGTAAGAAAATGGTTGAACAGTCAAAAAGGAGTGCTTCTCGAGTTTCGCTTGAAACATAATATTCTGATGTGTTTTAAGCTCAGTGAGGCTATGTTGGTCGCTATTTCTGCTGCATAATAAGCAATACAGGTAAAGATATGGTGGTAGAATATGAGTGTACCCTTGAGTTTTTATCAAAACGTAATATTCTACAGCAAAACTCGTCGTATTGTCGCGAACTGGGAAATACAGCTCGTCGTATTGTCAGCGCTCGCTAGGAGGGCGTTAACCAACCAAAGCACCAAGATAGGATCGTGCATATGATGCATCTAAACCGAGGGGTACCGTGCAGTACCTCGCTCGAACTCTAGAACGTTCTATGCCTCAAATTTTCGTCTCGTTCGCGTGAATTTCTTGTTAAATTTGAGGACAAAAATGAATAAAGTCACAAAATTCCCTAAAACATGACATTTTTGTACTGATCATCATAAATTTCGAAAGTTCAAAACAATGCAAGAAAGTTTTTCGAAAATCAACCTACATAGTTTGAAAAATGAATTGAAAAATAAAAATAATGTATGCACATGTGGAAGGACACTTCGTACGGCACTGACCGCGCCGACAATACGGCAGGCGCGACAATACGACAGGCGACAATACGACGAGTTTTGCTGTATATGTTCTCGAGATCGTCTCTATACAACTGCATCAATATTTTTGCTATCAAATGGAAAGTAATTCAAAAGCAGAAATTTATAGGAACATATGACATCGTGGTTGAATTCTTACCTGCGCTCACGTAAAAAGTTGTGCAAGATAACGCAAGACCGAATGATTTTAGTCGCTTTCAGTGGCGTATAATGCAGAGTACGGTTTTTCTTCAAACATCGCCAAGTTTCTTTTATAATTCCAAACGTTTGCCTTATTAAACATCGTGTACTCAAAAATACTTTGTTAAATCTGGATTCAGGACTATCAACATCCGGCAAATTTTTGATCGGGGTCAAAAGAATGGGGGATGTCGTGTACCCACCATCACCTACAGAATAATGTCATACCTGTCATAACTTATAAAGAACTAATTATTTAGGTGATCCACGCATTACTCGCAGCGTTTTCTTTGAGTAAAAATTACCCCCCCCCCCCCACAACGGGCGCGCGCGCACGCACGAACGCATGAACAAATTTTTTATCTACTTCAACGCGCATGTTAGATTTCCATGGAAGGTTCGTCCTGCATAAAATGTATCACAAGTATGATAATTATCATAATCAATAATTCATAATCATCATCAATAAAACTCCAATCTCATTTGAACCTTTTTTTATAACTAAGTATAATTACCGAGAAGGAAGTATTCGCCTTCTTCGTCAACTACGTCTTCATTTTGATTAATATTTATCATGTGCTGTCGGATTTTGCAATAGCGCCAAATATATCGATCATTATTCGACCCAGCTTGGATACGAACGCTCATGACACGATTGTCGGCATCGCAGATTTAAATACAATTTATCATTGAAAAATGTCAAATGTCTCACTCACATTCGTTGAACCAGTAACTATAAATTCTTCATTTATAGTCACTAGTTACATTCATATTTCATACGTTCTACTGACGACTGGAATACTTAAAATTGAGAATACTTATAGAAATTACGAATACTCCAGAGTACCTAATTGACTCAATAATACTTAAAAATTGCGAGAATCGTTACCACTACATTACGACAGGAAAAACTATGTTTTAATAATTCACCATTTGAACTTTCAATGAATGTTCTCTTTTATAATTGTAGTACGCTTCTTCATGCTCTTTCGGGCGAACGATGCTAATCAGAATACAGTCGATCACACCTAGGCACCCACAGAAAAGAAGACGTTCTACAAACCTATAAATAGAGACAGATTTGCATATTCTCATCATTCACCCAGCAAATTTACATCAATTACTATGCGGACATGTACCTGAAGTTCCAAACGTTTATGAAACGAAAACTTCGTAAAAAAATTTTTTTTCTACTTTTTTGTCTTTTCAACTATTCGACTCTGGACTTCTCAGAGATGCTTTAGGTCTTGTTTTGGGGTGTTTTCTAGTTATAGAAAGTTGTCGGAAACCACCCTTGAAGCCACCCCTAATAGTGCAAGCTTATTTTGGATATGGCAAAATAATGTTTATTCTGTATCGCTTATCGCTAACAAAAATGCTCTAAATAAATTTCAAGACATTGCTCTGCTATATTGAGGAAAATGAAGTTATCGGAAACCGCCCCCGATGCCACCCCTAGCGATCAACCCCCTCAACTTGACCGTTTTCGAGACAACTCGGTACAAATCGATGACATCTGTCACGTTTTTCGACTCGTAAAAGAGTGTAGCAATCAACAAGAGCAACGACAAGCAATTTCCAGTTGACTTGAGTTATCGGAAATCACCCCCGAAGCCACCCCTAGCGATCAACCCCCTTAACTCGACCGTTTTCGAGACAACTCGGCTAAAATCGATGACATCTGTCACGTTTTTCGACTCGTAAAAGAGTGTACCAATCAACTAGAACAACACCAAGCAATTTCCAGTTTACTTGAGTTATCGGAAACCACCCCCTAAGCCACCCCTAGCGATCAACCCTCTCAACTCGACCGTTCTTGAGACAACGCGGTGAAAATCGATGACATCAAACTTGTCACGAAAAACTCGAACAATACCATGCAATTCTCAGTTGTTTCAGTTATCAGAAACCACCCCCGAAACTACCCCTAGCTATTAACTCCCTCAACTCGACTGTTTTTGAGACAACTCGGTGAAAATCAATGACATCTGTCTCGATTTTTGACTGACAAAAAATTCTAACAAATAACTAGGACAACTATGAGCATTCTCTAGTTGATTTGTGTTATCGGAAACTACCCTCGAAGCCATCCTTAGCGATCAACCCCCTCAACTCGACCGTTTTCGATAGAACTTGCTGAAAATCGGTGACATCTGTCACGATTTTCGAATTATAAAAAATTGTCACGATCAACTAGAACAATACCACGGAATTCCCATGACATTTACGTTCTCGGAAACGACCCCCGAAGCCACCCCTAGCGATCAAACCTCTCAATTCGACCGTTTTTAAGACAATTCGATCAAAATCGATGACATCTGTCACGATTTTCAACTTATAAAAAATTGTTACGATAAATTATGACAATACCGTCCAATTCCCAGTTGACTTGAGTTATCGGAGACCACCCCCGAAGCCACCCCAAGCTATTAACCCCCTTAACTCGACTGTTTTTGAGGCAACTCGGTGAACATCAATGACATCTGTCTTGATTTTCGACTAATAAAAAATGTTAACAAATAACTAGGACAATACTGAGCAATTTTGAGTCGATTTGAGTTATCGGAATCCACCCCCGAAGCTTTCCTTAGCGATCAACCCCTTCATCTCGACCGTTTTTAAGACAACTCGGTGAAAATCGATGACATCTGTCACAATTTTCAACTTGAAAAAAATTGTACCGTTAAACTAGAACATTACCAAGCAATTTTTAGTTGATTTTTGTTATCGGAAACCACCCCCGAAGCATTTTTATTACCAATTGCCCAAAAATTCACATAGATCAATTAACAAAGACGTATTAAAATAGAAAGATTGGAATTCCAAAATTATTGAATTTGAATTCGAAAATCTGCAATTTTCAGGTTTTTCGAATTTAGGATTTCATATTCGACATTATGGAATTCGTGGATCTGAATGTAGAAAAACTCCATTCTTGAATTGAACATAGTGGTAAGAATTTGTGAAGTTTTAAATTACACGAAATTCCAACAATGATATACCATTTTCTAAATTTTCAAGATTAAATTATTATTTACTGAATACATAACTGGCGTCAGGCCGGGTGACCAGATCGTGGGATTAAGATTTCGAGTTATACGTCCTCCACTTACTACTACTAAGAGCCTAGCGTCTGTGTGAGCCCTGAGTCGAAGTAACCCCCCGGTGCGTACCTATTAGGAAAATGATGTTTATTTAGGCAGAAAGGAAGATTCGATGCTTTTTCATATTCGCATGCATAATATGCATATTATGCTTGAATATGCATTAATATTGATAACGAATTCATATGCTCCTTCATATTGATTTTTAATATACATTTTCTGAATTTCCGAACCTTTTACAAATTTCCTCAATTGTTTTTTTGAATTTTCCTATAAATTCAATAAATCAAAATTTTTCAGGAATTTTGGAAATTTTTATTATTTTAAAACTTGTTTTCGAACATTACTGAATATTTTTAACTCACAATATTTTAAGAAAATTAGACTTTTTTGTGATACAGAATTTGTTGATTTTTCGTTTCGTTTTTCGGAAAAAAAATCAGATTAATCTTATTTTCATTCCACGCATCTATTCTATAACAATTATACAGAAAAAATTCAATACACGTAGAACTGCAAAGCGAATCCAGAAAGAACGCTGTTGAGATTGTGTTTACGTAAGTTGAAAATAATTCATTGAAATGAGTTCATGATATTATAAGAATTTTTTAGAGAATACATCGCATATGCTATTATTTGAATCAACGTTTCATTTTCTATACATCTTCCAATAGCTTGAATTGATGGTATAACATATTTTCCAATTTCCCATCATCGAAAAATGCTCGTTCATCAGAGCCTTAAAAATAATGCAAATAGTGTTGCATCCGAATGTTGGAGAGCGTTAATATGTTGTATTTTCTCAATCAATATCCAAATTTCAACGTTGAGAATTAATACAGACTCCGAATTTAAAATTACAAAAAGTCTTCCCGAATTTCAGACATTTCCGAAAACACGAAGAAGTAGCGAATTCTGTCTCACGAAAATGTCTAATTGTCCTCAAATTCTGTGAATTTGAAATGTTGAGTAATGATAAAAATCAACTTTTGAAATCGTAAATATGTGACTTGGGATCAGGAAATGGGGTTTGCGAGAAAAAGCAGTATAAGGCCCATATTTGTTCTCTCGCTCTATCTGCGCCCTCGCAGTCATACACATGGAAATATAGAAAGGGTCGCGGAAAGGACGAACACAGGTAGCTTAATTTGGGACCGTGGCTGTGACGATCCCAAGAACAATAGGGTCTCCCCTGGCTCGGAGAATCTTTGAAAAGTTTAGTTTTTTCTAATTCCCGCATCATTATATTCTATTTGAAAACTAACGTTGCAAATAATTTTGCTCACTTTTTCTCGAAAATATCCAAAATTTTCGGAATTTTTCGGATTCAACAAAATTTTCCGCAATTTATAAAATTTCTTGAATTTCTAAAAATTCCCGAAATATGTAAAATTCTTGAGAATGTCGAAAATTCTCAAAATTTTGTTAAATTTGCTAAAATTCCCTAAATTTTGAAAGTTCCTACAATTTTCGAAATTTCACAAAATTCTTATTGATAATTTTTCAGAATTTTTGGAAATTTTCAGAGTGCACAACATTTTTTGAAAATTTCCAAAAATTCCCAAATTTCTAAAATGGCCAAAAATTCCAATAATTTTGAGAATTTTCGGAAATTTCTAAAATTTTCAAATATTAAAAAAATCTTTAAATTTTCCGAAATTTTTCGAAATTGCAAAAAATGTTAAAAATCGTCGAAAATTTTCAGAAATTTCGAAAATTTCAAAAATTTTAAAAAATTCCTAATAACTTAATTTCTTCCAATCAATTGCTATCAATTCCTATCGATTTCCCATGAATTTATATCAATATTAAAAAACAAACATTCTTTTTCATCTATTCTCTGCAATTTCTATGAAGTCTCACCTATTCCCATCAATTTATATAAATTCCCATCGATTTCCATAAAGTCCTATGAATTTTCATCGATTCTTTTGAACTCACATAAATTGTTATTCATTGGTTCCCATCAATTCCTACCAAGTTACATCAATCCCAATCAATTACTACCGACTCCTATGAATTTCTATGAATAACCAGTCATCACTATTGCTTTTCCATCAATCTCTGCGAATTCCTATTCATTTCCATTCATTCCCATTGATCCCTACGAATTTTCATCGACTCCTTTAGATTCTCATTAATTTCCATCAATTACTACTAGGTTTGGATATCGAATTAATGTTTACTAGTCATGTCAATCAATGTTATATTAAAACAAAATGTTCGAAATGAGATGTTTTGAATATGGATTGTTTTGCATAGTCTAGAACATTCGTAAAATTTCAATGGTAATATGATGTAAATTCATGTCCATCTAAATACCGGAATATGGATTTCAGTATAGAAGAAAACCTGTTACGATTGTCTTAGAAAACTATCGACTTGTTTTTTCTGATGAAACTAATTTTTTTGCACATGTCTATGTTTTTTGCGTCTTTTAATACCTGCGGAGCGGTACTGAAGTTCCGTTTTTCGAGCGATGCTTGCGCCGCGGGACAAAAAACTTATTTTCAAGCCCTAGGACAAAAAACAAACGTTTTTGCCCGCTGGAGCGGGAAAAAAAAGACAGCGAGCAAAAAAGTATGGTTTTTTGCCCGCTACGGATTAAAAGTACGTTTTTTCTCCCTCATTGCAAGCATCCCTCGAGAAACGAAACTTTAGGACCGCTCCTTCAGGTATTAAAATGACGCTCAAAACGTATACTTGTCGTGAAAAATATCGTTTGTAGCAAGGGTCAAAAGTTGGACTTTTACTCGTACTAATACATCGATCTCGTAAAAAAGTTAGACTTCTGCCTTTTGGTGAGGAATATAGTATTACAAAATCGTAATGACTGCATGGGTGTCGGCCCGCGAAGTGCGCAGAAAGCGAATCCTTATAGTATTTCATCGTAATTTTTGAATTTGAGTTTGTCATAACCCGCATCGAGCTGGTTTGACAACGAACCTGGGATCGAGTAAACGCCCAAATCCGCATTCCCTTTATTTTACAAGGTGGGGGTGAGGAT
>JAPYZK010003805.1:0-11308 GCA_030522785.1 Platygaster equestris
AACTACTTCAAATGATTATAAGTTGTATGGAGGTAATGATAATTCAATGAAAGGCGAGAAAAATAAACGGAAGTGATTGAAGTTTTTGAGTACCAAGAAGATTAATTCAAATATTTGTGTCATTTGAAAATATTTGACGAATCCGCGAAATTATAGAAATAGTAATCATGGATACTAGGGTGATTCAAAAAAACTTTTTCATTTTATTTCCTCCGAGACGCCCCAGCATATCTAACTTCGCTTAAAAAACTTTTTTCCTGAAAATTTGAGCGGAATCGAACAATTCTTAGAGGTCGCTACCAGCCATTTTCGGTATCCGATGCGAAAATCACAAAATTCTTGAAATGCTGAAAATCGCATAACTTTGGAAGTTTTTATGATAAGAACATGAAATTTTGAGGGTAAATCGCTGGTAGCGACCTCTAAAAATTGTTCGATTCCACTCAAATTTTCGAGAAAAATTTTTTTCAGGTGAACTTCGATCTGGGAGCAAATCTAACGGCTCCAAAACCATTATCAAACGTCAGCTAATTCATGCATTCATTTTCCTAAAAGTGTTGTTTTCTCAAAATGCAGCCCATTTCGTAGATGAAACTGGCTCTTTCCACCATCAATTGAACAGTTCACAAACACTCAGCGTTTTCAAACTCTTCCTCTACTGTTTATAAATTGATACCTTTTTCCACGCAAAAAAGTAGCAAGAAATATAATTTTGACATCGGATTATAAAAACAATTCCATATACCTCTCCCAGCAAAAAAATATGGCACACGCACAATTTATAACATTTGAAGCATAATTCTACGAGAAGTCACGAGAAGGCGGGACGTAAAACCCCAAAAAGGAATAAAAACCGGCTTAGTCCTCAACTACCTGTCGCGTCAGTTGTGTCGGACAATATGAAGCGCAATTATAGACGCGGCGCGGTGCCACGAATCCGCCCCGATAATGCATGCATAAAATATGTAATAAGGCTCCGGCACGCGTTATTAGGGGCTCGTTCCTATTGGCGAGAAATCGTTCCGGTGTCGATATGAGCATTATTCCAGTTCGCCACGAGACCGCGGGACCACGCGATCAGTCGGCAAATTTCGGGTCCGTCCCGGGCATTGTGCTTCCTCTTTCGTTCCACGGCGCATGGCCCAAGTACTAGAATTACGTGTCTTTTTTTCCGAGGGCCCGATAGCTATAATTCTTGGTGGCGATATGGAGACGCGGCACGCGTCAGTCTGAAACGTGACGGCAACAGATGATGCCAGTCACTGATTTGCGACAGATTTTGTGTGCAAGGAAGTTCGGGGACGGTTGATAAAACGGTAGCAGGGGGAATTTTGGAGAATTGAATGGTCGAGAAGCAAAAGGGGCTAACCGACATTCGGAAATGATTTCAGGAAAACGGAAAAGCTGTCTCATTTGTTATTTTCTTGTAATTTTTTGTCAGCGTTAACAAAATTTGAAGAAAAATAGTATAAAATAAAACATACTAAGATTTTAGTGCAATTCATACAATAATCATTCATTCATGGTATCTGAAAGTAGTAATAGGGCTAAATTCTGAAAGTTGTGCGAGTTAGCACCTTTTGCTCTTCGACCATTCAGTTGGGGTCATTTTGACTGTTTATATGATGGGGTTCATGAATATGACTGGCTGGGTCGGATCTAAATATGGCAGTGTGGCAGTTCAGCTACTGTTTCTGAAATTATGATTCAACGAATCAGAAATGAGAAATATATTCTAAAAGGAGGACGGGCAATACAACCGATCAGGTTTTAATTTTGTACCGCTCTGAAATGTGAAGTAAAAAATGGACGGCGTGTTCTATGACAGATTTTACTTTTTTTTCGAAGTTTTTGGATTCACGCTAGAATATGCGTTTGAGGAATGATGAATTCTCCGTCGAATGACCTGAATGACGCCGGAAAAAGAATTATCTCTCTATTTTTCATTCAACCCTGAACAGAAAATATGTTAATTCAGAAGTCAACAAAGTTTCTGAAACGGTCTCCATTTATCACGAGTGCTGATAAAATATCGTAAATGTCATTCTGAAAAAATTCCTTTTCATCACATTAGTCAATATCATTACATTGAATAAAAAATCACCGAAGACGATTTGAATCTTATTGTTTGTATCATCCTATGAAAGCCTATATACGAATTTTCAATAGAATTGGGAAGTAAGAAACAGTATGGAAATAAATACTGGATGTTCGATGAATACACCGAGAAATCGAAACGGAGGACGAAAAATCATGTCGAGCTTTCCTAAAAAAGGAGCGGGTTTTCCTGTTCAATCAATTTTGAGGCGTGGGTGATGCAGCTTTTTGAAATTGTAAGAAATTAATTGAAAATTCAAGTGGCCCGAAAGATTGGAACATTTGTCGGGGCACGAGTCTCGTCAGCCATATGCTACTAATTTCATTTCGGTCTCGAGCCAGATATACCGACTCAAATTGAAATCACCTCTCTTGAGGTGTTCACGTTTTCGGAAATCTAAGGAACATGATTCACATTGTTTCTTTTGAATGAAATTTGGTATTGTGTGTTTTTACTTTTTCTTTAGAAAATTAGTTTGTTTCAAAACATGAATCATGATTATCGAATTGACATTGCCTTAGTTCAAGCACGATGAATATGAAAATTATCTTTCACCATCACGGTGTACATATAAATTTTCCGAGTTTCCAAAAAATATCAACAAATATGGGGATTCAGAAAATCATGAAAATTCCCGATGAGGGACGGGTCTTAAGGTTTTAAAAATTGATAGTGTATTGTTGCGATTGAAAGTAATTTTGATTTTGTGTAACGAAGAGTTGAAGTCCGAGGCGAAGCTGAGGACTTTAATCATTTCCTGAAATGAACTTTCACGACGCGAGCGTAATACTGTATTTTACTCGATAAGAACCGAAAAAGACCTTTGAAACACCACTTTTGAGGTTAAAATCGATTAAAATAATATTATTGTATCAAATTATATATCGTGTGAATTATCTATAAATTCAGATATTTTCAGAATAATAACGGTGGAAAGGGAAAGGGAGGCTCTTTGATCCTGAGAATTACATTGTACATGAACAATTAGTGTCCAAAACTTGAAAATAGTGTGAATATTACACTATTTTCCGAACATAAAGCACACATTTTTATCTGATGGAAAATCACAATCACACTTGCTGCCGAATCTACTGTTTACGGCCATGATTCTGGCAATCTAGAAGAAATAGAAGCTTCGTTTTTCGAAAGGTACTTCTAATTATTACGCGAGGTAATAAAAAATGGTCGAAGAAAGACTCGGTTTTGTAGGAAGGAAGTATGATGCAAAAGAAAAAAGGTAACAAAGAAAAGAAAAGGCGGTACACGCCCGTGCCTACCGTATGTTGTTGGAGGGGTCCGTTCAATCGAAGACGGGACCCCTCTGTGAAGCGAGGATCCCTGAAAAAAAGACGAAGAAATACGGGCCGACGAAGTCAAGTGCGTGCGCCCGGCACGCGCGTGCGTACGCCCTGGAAAATCGTCGGTCATGCACCGTAACACCGGAAGACTGCGGTAGTCTTTGATTCTTGACGAACCGTACTAGCAATTTTTCTATTCACTTCATGGAATAGAAATTACGCGAATACGTGAAATACGTAAATTACGTGAAGAGTATTATGTGGGGAAGTAATTCAGGATCACACAAGATCCCTGAAGATCTCGGTGGAGATCTCAATAGATTTAATCATTTTTATCCTGGATTCCAATTTATACCTTCAGTTCTCTCATATACGACTCTATACTATGAAACATATGAAATATTTGCGACTATCAGAAGCGCGAGGTCACATTTAATCTTCGTAGATCTACACCAATTTTTGTGCATTTCTTCCGTAAATTTGACTGTCGTCTAAAGATCTACAAGTATAACAAGAAATCAGCTGAAGATCACACTAAATCTTAACAAAGTATTGTATGCACTTCTACTAATCATTTTTAATCGAAAACACTGCCTATAAATGCAAAAATAATTTATTCACAAAACATAGTTTACATTTGTAGAAAAACACTCGTCACAACATATAGTACACTATATTAAATACTCACACGTTGTGAATCGCAGAGAATTTGTCGTAGCACAGAGTAACAAAAATCTATCTTTTCTATCTATTGACATGATACGTAACTTGACTCATCCATACACGTATTAACCGCAGATTTCCATTCATAATCGAAGAATGTGTTATTATAATATAATTTACTCGTATTATTTCATGCGTTCAAACATGAAAAATACATTACATCATAAAAACCAAAAGAAACCTGAAATATGAAATAAAATGGATACAAAATATCTAACTGGCAGTCATCGTGTGAATAATAACTTCAAAATTCAAAAATCGACTAGACTAGTCATGAAGTGCTCAAAGTACGTGAATTCTATTAAAAGGCAAAATTAGCGTAGTCGAAACCAAGAAACGTGAGTGCAATCAATGACAAATATTTCGAGAGAGTGCAATTTATTCGGGAACTTGGAATAGTCGAACACATTTTGACTCCCCCCGTTAATTGACCCTGTGTGGTCACGTGATTAGAAGAACGTGTTGCTGTCGGTAATTTGGAAATTGTCATAAGATAACGTAAAGAAGTTTCTTCTTGTACTGATATGGTCACGTAACGGTTCCCACCCAAGGAGTGGGGAGAATTAGAATATGCTGGACTATGCTACTAGATTTATTAATGACGAACAATCATTTTTGACACATGTCATCTCAAAAAATGTCATTAGAGTTCGCGCAATAAGTAATCTTTGGATACTTAGCTGTAAATGCAAGTTGTTTTTCTTTGGCATTTCTAAGGTATCATATTGTTAGGAGTATCATAATATTGTCTAATGTTGGTGAAACATTTAATCTTTATTGTCTTTGTTGCAGGAACGTGTTTTGTGATTGCTTAGGGGAACATGGGGTGAAGTCAGGACAGAAGCAAAGCAGGACGGCAAGGGTATCTTTTGTGTGGTATGACACAATCCACTAGCAGTTTCAAGAACTTCGTTTTGAGTCGTTACCGAGATTTTCCATAACAATTTATTATTACTATTCCATTTCCATTTGGTTTTCCTGTCCAATTTATGAGCAAAATGAAACGGAAAATTTTTTTCTTAAATTATCAAAAAAACTCACAACACGACGTTTTTTATACGAAAAAAAATTTTCCTAGTACATTTTCGATTGTTTCAATCATCTACAGAGTTAACGCAAAAAAAAGTATTTTAGTATGCCAAGAAAATCGGAAAGGAAAATGGTCCCGCTTTGCCCCATGTATGGGGCAAAGCGGGACGAAAAACGTTGTTTAGAAAATTATCAGAAAAACTCACAACATGTCACATTGTACGAAAAAATTCTTTTCAGTAAATTTTTGGTTGTTTCAATATCTACAGTATTAAATGCGGAAGAAAAGTATTTCAGTATGCGAAAAAAAATCGCAAAGCCAAATTGTTCCGCTTTGCCCTATGTTCCCCTATGTAAAGTAATTATTGTCTTAGGAGTTGATTTATGTATAAAATGAGTCTCTTAATTATAACCATAGATATGTAACATCGACGCCGTCAGAAACAATCTTGTCATTTTCTTAACGTTTACTCATAATATCATGGAATTAATACTGTACATGTACCGCAATAACAAATCTTTCGCCGAAATCAAAGCTATAATGCGTGCGATATATTAATTAAAAAATAGATCATAAAATGGTGTCAATTTACACTTACTTAGTAGAGTTTTCCGAAATTTAAATTATGCATAAAAAATCCCCCATGCATCTATGAAAAATGTTGCTCACTAAAAAATCTAAGAAATCTTTTTAGAATAATTCAACAATGATCGAATCTCTTATCATTGTCCAAACTTTCCATTCCCGATCCTAACGGACATGATGAAAATACACTCGATAACCGTCAAAACGAAACGAATACGAATCATCAAACTCTCATAGTACCGCGTCAAATAACTCATCCTCCACGTATTACCCGTGCCCGTTTCGCGGCTACCGGTTTATAATTCTAATAACAGCCTTTTGTTCGAATCCACTTCGCGTTTTACCGTCGCGACGTCGTGGCGTTCGAGTAAATCACAAAGCGCAGCTATATACGTCTGTGCCATTTGCAGGGTCTCGAATTTACTGAGTTTATGGTCAGCTCCTAAACTGGGAACGACCTCGCGTAACTTGTCGAACGCGTCGTTCAGACCGTTCATGCGGCGTCTTTCGCGCGCGTTCGCCGCCAGGCGGCGCCGCTTTAGCACGCTCGGTGATGGCGGCACGTCACGGGATTTTCGGCGGCCGCGCCGCGGGCTCGTCATCGGCGATGTTTGTGATTTCTGGAAGAAGTTTGCTCATTTATTTGTGCATGCATCAATCAGATGTGTGTCTACATAAATATTTCTGCAGTTTCGAAGAGCAAACCATTTTTTATTGGAATGGAGATATGTTACATTCATCATATTTCCGAACAAAAACGTTGCAGTTGAGTTGCAGATTCATTGAATTATTTCAAAATTGGCGACATTTTCACGATTCCTGACATTTGTAGGATCGTAACAATTTTCAAACAAGTTGAAATCGTAGAAGTTGAAAAATGGTTCAAATTTCCAAGTTCTTTGAAATTTGTGGATTCATTATAATTCACAAATTATCCAAAATCAACAAAATTGGAAAAAGACTTCTACTTTCTAAAAATTTCCAATATCTACTTAATGTTCGGAATGAGCAAACTTTTCGAAATTCTCAAGTTTTTCGGAATTTTTGAATAATTATAAAATTCCCTACAGACTTGAGCATCAAAAAATCTTGGAAATTCCTTACAATTATTGAATTCTCAAGATTTTTCAATTGTGAATATTTTCAACATCATCACAAATCCTCCAGTATCAAAAACTTTTTTATTTAGTAAATTTTTTTAGATTGTATGAATTGTAAGATTTTGTATGATGATTGACGAAATTTTGAAACTAATGAAATTTAAAAAATCCTCACCATCTCAAAAAATCCGAAAAGTGTGAAATTTGAAAGTTACTTAAATTTTTGTATATTTCAAAATCGTGGTACATAAATGTTCCTCTAACCCTAAAAATTTCAGCATTGTGAATATTCTTTAAACAACAGAAAACAGTATGGAATCGCTAAATTTTCAAAATTTACAAGTTTTCCAAGGATTATACAGTTATCAGTATCGTCACGCTAATTCATCAAAAATTTAATTTTGCTGACTGAATTGATAGATCGCTCACTTGTGCTGCAGCAGTTGACTCCCACGAAAATTTGTCGGAATCAGACGTATTTGGGAGGTGGTTACTTTCGACGGGATGGTAACGAGGTTCTTGGGGTGGTGTTTCATAGCAGTAGAAACCTTGGTATTCCATAGAATTGTCTTCGTACAGTGTCGAACTCGGTGAAATTGCATGTTCAATTTGTTGATTAGAGTCGTATCTGTACAATAATGACATTTTTCTATTCAATAGCTCAGTAAAATATTTTATTTAAGGGATCGTTAAAGTATTACGTAACGCCAGGAGGGTAGGGATCAGCTTGAATGTTACGCTGAAAATATCGAACATGTATTTGATTTTCATGATTGGAAATCTCGAAAAGATTCAAGTGTTTCTAAGTTTGGATTTTTTAATGATAATTGTATTGAGCAGTTAAGAGAAATTTTCATACCTAGATTGCTAGAACCTGCAGTACACATGTTTACGTGAACTTTATGTAAACATTATGTACACAGTTTTCGTAAAGTTTACATGCTAGCGAGATCACAAGTGAATGTAAGCTTTACGTGAACAGTCTATGTGAACTGTTTACATCATGGTTACATGCAGTTCATGTAAACTGTGTCAAGGGAAATTTCAAATCCCGACTTGTCCCATAATTTTATTCACTAATAAGTTTCATCGATGATACGTTGCAAGAAATATTCAATTTAACCCAATTTACTACCCAATTTCTCAACGAATTTTTCCAGTAGTACTAGAATTTTCAAGAAAACCTTTTGGACTATTCAGAATTCCATGCATTTATACATATTCCCCGTAGACCAACAAAAATTTTTTCTATCATTCTTCTGTCAGAACTGTCGAATTTTTATCGTTCTGAATTTTTCAAAAAATATTTCGATTCTTTATCATCATTCAGGAGTATCGAAGAGTTCTCGCAATCCAGAGAAATTTTTAAAAACTTACACGGAGAAAAAACGTGTAGTTAAAAATACTAGAAGTTACGGGAAAATCACCATACCATTGAGTACGGCGCGCCCAGTTCGCTTTGTAATATATGTCAAATGTCACTATCGATTCAGGTTATTTCCATCACATTATATCGACATAATATCCATATCACATGATAATATGTTTCAAGTTGGTATGGTGAAAATGAATACATGGTCGTATGACTTTTGGCGACATAAGTAATTCAACTATATGAACAGCAAATATGTCTACTTTTGTAAGTTGTAAGCGCTATATGGTATGGTGAATTTGACGACAATCTGATCACGTGGATCAGGTGTGCTTTTCCATGCACAAGCATACACATTCTCGTCCTCTCTCGAATATTCTCGACTATTTTTGTGCAAGTCAGTGCAAGTGCAGTAAAGTGCATAAAGTTCGTAATGAATCGTATATATTTAATCGTAATTATTGTATGTACTGGAAAAAAATGAGAAATATTTTCCTGTGTATATTAGTTCCACACTACTGACAATGACATAAAGTAAAATTTTACTAATTTCAACTGAAGATCTTACTAAAACCAAAATCAGAACGAAAATATCTCCTCTCAGGATTTAAAGGAGTAGAAACTAAAGAGAGTTGACTGATATTATAAAAAACTCATTCCACTATCGAAATTCATAAGGTAATTAGCCTCATCGAAATGTCAACAAGCGCATTTTTCTGTTCACTCTTTCAATCATCCAAACTCACCTTTGAGGCGTCAAAGGCGTTATCCCCCCATAACACTCCGTGGTCCCACTATGGTCCATCCCCTCATCCCTCGAGAACCCCCTGAACCCTGCGAAACCCTTCCTGGAAACATCCCCATCGATCGGAAAACCCGATCTCCCAGGATCGTAGCTCGGCGAGTGATAAGGCGACGGAAAAATCGGATCGAACGATCTCGAATGGTTCTGATAAGGAGTTGCGAGCATTTCCGATGGCACCGTTTGATAGCCGTGGTGGTGACTGGAAATCAGCGCCATGGCACAAGAGTTTCAGCATTCCAATGGATTCAGCTCGTTTTTCGACCGATTCCAGATTTCGTCACATTTCACGGCGTTCGAACCGATTTTTCGGTCTTTGCGCGACATGAAGATTTCGGCAACCGGTGACTTACGAATAATTCGCGGGAAAGTCGGCGTTCTTAGCCGCGAAGGAGACCAAGTTCGAATGTGGCGCGTGTCGTGAGTTACTCGGTGCGTGAACATATGGTTCCCACCTCGTTTCGTGCTCATCCCTGGAAGGCAATGTACACCTGGTGTTTTGAAATGGCACCTACGATGCGTATGTACGCCCTCCTCTTCTTCGTGAGCCAAGCGCCACCCTTCGAAACTGACTTTTTACGGTGTCCTATGGTTGTGGGGTGCAACGGAAGAAGTGAGTCTAGTCGTTTTGGGTCAAAAGTGGGTGAATGGAGTTATTGGACCCATGAATATCGAATTTAATGATTCGGAACCTCTCAAACCTAGCGCGGGGTCTGATGTTCGATCAATTGGAATAACTCTGTTGGATTAGCCATATATTGGGTTGGAATTGATCATTCACGTCCGATGATTATTTTCGTGAAATCCTATCCCCCCCCCAGGACTCCCTCATTTCATGGCGTATTTTCGTGACATTAAACGCCCCCTCCCAGGACCCCCTCATTTTGTGATATATTTTCGTTACATTCACTTATCCCCCCTCCCCCCCCAATCACACAAAGACACGGGGGAAGATGTAGTTTTATGCAGTGGTGGATACAGGAGGTGGAAGGGGCTATGGTGGATATTTTAATATATAAATATATATATAAATAATATATATATATAAATGAATGTTTTTCAAAATTATGATTTTGGAATTTCGTCATTCTTGTATTGGATATAATCAAATCAATTAAATAATTGAACTCAAATTGAGAAATTTCAATTCCGACGTATAACAAAAATTCTACAACTCTGAATTGTAAAGTGAGTCTAAATCTGTTAATGAATTCTTACTCATATTATACTAATGAATGATCGTTATCAACTTTTTTGAAAATTAAGTCGAGAAACCAAAGCCCCCCCCCCTCCCCCCAGGATTGAACCCTGGATTCGCCACTAGTCCTACGTCAAAAGAAAAGTCAGAAATAATATCCACAATTTGCACAGTGTTAATTATTTCATTGACATTGACAGCTATTTCTGTGCCAGGCATACAATTATTATTATGATTATTATTTATTGTTTTTTCATCGCAAGTAACCGAAAAATCATTTTGATTTGGAGGTTAGTGATCGAAAATCTATACTATTATGAGTAATAGTAAAAATTTATTTGTGAAAAAAATTCGGATCATAAAAAACCAATGTCGATCTATCATTTCATTAATAATCGATATACATTGACCAGTTTACTAATATTCCGTGATAAAAATAAGGAATAACTTAATTCTGTAACGATTCAAGGAGCTGAGGCATACTTTTTAGGGCGAGGACCAATGTACATACCAACTGAGAGACTTGAGAAACAGAAGTAGGACTCAAGGAAAAAAATCAGGACTTAAAAAACAAAATAAACACTCGAAGAACAAAAAAAGCACACTCTAGTTTTCTTCGTACATCCAACTCTGAATCTGTTGAAATTTATCAAAAAATGATGTCTGAAAAGTCATCTGTATAATGATGTTACGCATTCCATGAATTTTCGATTCAAAGTTTCATATCATTCTATATTATCTGTCCATAATTTGACTTGATACGGTTTTTTTGTTGTACGGCAGAAACGCTTTTTTCCAGTCTCGCCAGTTTCATGATGCACCATTGACCGTACCTCGGAAAGACGGTCGTTTTTATGCATGCGTTTCGAGGGGGAAACGCGTGGAATTTCGATGCAACTGATAAAGAGGTGTGTCAGGAGGGTGGGGAAAGGGGGTTAGTTTCCTATGAAAAGTGATAAAAAATGCCGATAAAATGAGATTCGAGTATTGATTAAGATCGAAAGAATTGAAGAAGATAAGTTACAAGATAATTATCGCCGAGAGATTATTAGAGGAAGAATTAAGAGGTCAAGAGCAAAAGTGAGAAGAGTAGAGACAGAAA
>JAPYZK010003806.1:0-21600 GCA_030522785.1 Platygaster equestris
ACCGGAGTTGCGAAAGGTCATAATTAATGTGCAATTTTTTCCATCCAAGCAAGGGCTCCCAATCGATATCAGACGATCGTTTTTCGTTTAGGTAAATCATCCTCTCGTACTTTCCGTGTATGTGTATTTTGTTGTTTTTGTGCTGTTCTTTACGAACTAAACACGATTCGCAGACTCTACGTTTACAGTAGCGAACCCCGCATTTTGTGTATTCTTACGAAACTTGACAACATGATACGGTAATTTTTACAGTAAAGTTCTAGTTTATGCAGACATTGTACGAGATTTTGTGTTGTGCGTTTTTTGGACTTGATATTATTTGATATCCTGTACATTTACGACGACTTAAACGCACGCGTTATTTTTATTGATTAGATCGCGTAAGATCGTCTTTATTTTCAAAATTTTGGCAGTTTTACCATTAATAGCATACACTTTCATAAATGTTCAGTAATTTGCAGAAGTTGTAAAATTCCGACGATTTCCCGAAATTTTAACGAACTTGAAAAACCTTTAGAATTGCATAACTACGTGAAAATACGAAGAATATTAGAATGAAAAATTTCACAATCACCAAACCCATCACCCCTGACAAAATGAAGAAAAAAATCTCGTATAAACTTTTAATAACTCACTCGTCAGATGAACCCTTCTTCAAACCGACTCAAATCATCGCTTTTTGTTGTTTCGTTTTCCACATTCCATTGCTTGACTTGGAAGCCGGCAGAGGGGGGAGGGATGTTTACCCGATTATGAAAAATCTTGCATTGTTAGTTGTCGAACAAATTTGAAACACTGCACTAATTATAACTGATACACTCTCGGAACAAACACGTGTGTACGACCCGAGTTTCAACGCACAACTGACACGAATCGGAGAAATACATAAATTATAACGAACAATTGTTCAACTCGATTGTAATTACTTATTCACGTAAATTATTTACAGTGTGTTAAATTTCAACATTTTCGTACGAAATTTCGAAGTTTCAAAGCCACCAATCAAGATTAACGATGAGCAAAAATAACGGGATATTGTCAAGGATATTTCGAATAAATTTACGAAGTATAAAAATTTCTGTCAATTCTAGAATATTCGAATAATTAAATTTTTCGACGATTTATTAAATTTCTAGAATTTTTCAAAAACTTGTCATATTTTTTATTCAACTTCTGATTCAAAGTTTGCCAGTATACGAATTTTCAATTTCTGCCGATGAAACCAAGTTCACTCAAGACTCGCCCAAAAGGTAAGAAATCTTCAAAGATTCTTGTGCGAATTTTGTTCGGAACATTTGCGATCAAGATAATCAAATCGGACTTACCTCCAAGTTCGGTTCCAAATTCTAGAGGCTTATCACACAAATTTCAACCACCAATGTTCAAACCCATCACTTTCAGCATTCCAAATGATATGAAAAAGCCACACATTTCCGCAGAGCTTGTCAAATAAGTTCGACTTTATCATTCCACTGAACTGTAAACAAAAAAAATCACAAACTTCAAAAATGAAATAAACAAAAACCACCACAATCTCCATTACCAAAAAAATTCCACAATCACAAACCAAGGTTATCTCGAAAATAAACTTGGACAGTCACAAATTCGGTCTTTTCACCAAAAATAAAATCATTTTTTTTAATGTAACTTAAACAAAAAATTTTCGTATAACAATCAACAAAATACAAAAATATACATTTTTGCTCGAAAAAACCGAATTTCCACGTCCACCAAACCACACCAAAAATAAAATAATTGAAACACAGGTATCCATTTTTCCAATCTTTCTTTAAAAGTTAATCTTAATTACATATATCTCCATCATCGAACGCAAGAGAGAGAGAAAAAAAACGTTACGTACAATACAAAAGAAACAGGACGATAGAAATCAAGTTACAAGTAAAACTTTCTTCTTATTCCATTATTTCCTTCATTATAACAACCGTAAAACAATGATGACTTAAGACTTCGTAAACTAAGGACTGTACAAGTCGAAGTACAATGATGTTTCGTCGCAACGTTTTCGCACTCAACCCCCACTCACACACCCACGCACTCGTCGCTTAAGCCAACGCCTTAATGTCAATTGTCCTTACCTTATTAGAAACGTACTAATGTCATCGACTAATTTTACTAAGAAAACTACCTCTAATGAAACCTAACTCTAAGATCCTAAAAAGCTTACGGAAAGCATCTCCTCTCGTTTCCGAGTCGAATTCAATGTCCCCTCCCCTTCTTTTTTTGTCTTTTCCACTTTTTTCGTCCTCAAAAAACACTCGGCCAGCCAAAGCACCCGACCCGCGGTGCGTAGCAAGCGGTCCTTACTATGTATATTACAGTAGATATACGTTTAACTACAATAATATTATTAATAATAATCATCATGTATATGAATAGCCAGTCAGTCTTGACGGGTGCGCGGTGCAGAGGCTGATCGGTGCCCCGCCGCTACTCCAGCAGGGTTTTTCCTCCTTAAATGTAAACCTATCTAAACCTACCTTCCTACCGACCTAACCCTACTTATCCGCTAATTCCTATCTCAAGTAGTTTTCTTTAACTTAATTTTTTTTTCCCATAGTCGCGAACTAGCTAAAGTTTTCCATTCTTCCCTCAAGTCCTGTACAATGACAGCGCGCCCGCGGCGACGGCCTCGATCGAGTCAGCAATTTCGGGGGTTTTTTCGAGGTCGGAACTTTTCGTCTCTGGGAATTCGTATCTCGGTTCGACGAGTGGCGCGCGCGAATCTCGCGGAGTTTTAGCCGCTAATATTCCCCCCCCCCCCTGCCCGTCTCTTTTTGTTCAAATTTATAAAAGTGAAAGATTAAATACATTATTACGATATATAAAGGCATGTACAACTTGACGTAGAGTATACAAATTTATACAAAAGTTAGAAAAAATAAAAAATATAAAAAAAACTCGGTTATCTAGTCCTTTCCCCGCCCCTTCCCCTTTGCTTCGAGCCTTACCGTCTAACGTCGTGCAAATGTATATTTAAAAAATGTACAACCCTGTTAACTACGATTATCATACACAAATTCCTCGCCCCGATTACACATCGAAGGATTGCACCTTTTCAAAAATTGTTGTATTTACAATCGCTTTGACTCGCCCCCGATCCCACCCCCTTAACACTAGAAATGTCTTTTTTATTTCCCTCTTCTCCTCCTTTCGTCGATTCGAGAAAGTAGCCGATGGCGGTAGAAAGTAAAAAAATAGCATTTTTCTGTCACTTTTACATAAAGAATTACCAAAATTCTCTTGATTATTTCATGGATAAAAGTGTCCTATTCGATCGTTATTTACAATTTGCCTCGTTCAGTTGAATCACCGCCAAGTCATTAGTTTCACCTACTTTTAGATACTTAAAAGCGCGAATTCAAAAAGGTGCCCAAATTTTTTGATTTTCTACCGAGACCCTTTCAATTCAAAAAAGTTGGATCGTTTGTTTTTCAATGCCTCTCGAAATTCCAGCGTTGCCCCAACAAGATTTAAAACAATTCATCGAACAATCCAACAACACGAAATCTACAACAAAAAACAAGCTACCGCAGACTCGATTCCACTGGGTAAAAAATGACTATTACCGTGCCATGTCGCGATCTCCGATTTTGGCGATGACTATTTCAACACTCGCCTTCGGCTCGTACAAAAACGCACGTCATCGCCAAAATCGAAGATCGTGACGTAGCGCGAACGTAATTTTTCATCACGACCAACCGAAAAATCATTCTCGAGTACAATTTTGAGGTCAGAGTGATGAAAAAGCTTCTCTCGATGTTCCAAGCAATTTTTCGCGTACCTAGTTCTAAGCTGAACGACGATCATTGAGCATTTTCTAGTTATTTTCCCAAAAATCGCGAATAAATATATACATACACGTAGTTTTCTTAAAAAAAAAAAAAAAACATTCCATTCTACTCGAAGACATCGTTACGATGCGACGTTAAAAAGTCAAAAACTTGCCTTTTCGGAGGCTCTCGCTAATCGTCGCGCGCCGTGGAAAATTATTTCCGCGCCGAAGGGCCGAGATACGAATGTCCCTCGGGGGACCGGGGAATGCGAAAAGTGGAAGCAAAAGGAAAACGTCGCGAGGCGTCGTCGAAACGCGCTTTCCGGGAGATCGTCGTCGTTCGTTAATCTTTATTTTTCCGCTCGGTCGTGTTTTGGTCATCGCGATCATAAATTCCGCTCCTTTAAATACAAGTCTACCGGTAAAATTCTCAAAATTCCCTAATAATCACATGTGATTTTTGTCGTCAGTCGCGGTGACAAATCGCAATTGTGCAACGTTATCGCGCAAATAGGTATTCCCCCCTCCTCCCGCCCCCGTGGACTCGAATCGAGCAATAGTCGGCTTCTTAAAAAATAGTTTATACCGCATCTTCTTTTTTTTTCACATCGTTTCGCCTTCGCCACATGCGTTTCTTCATTTTTTTATTTTTTTCATCAAATTGTGATGTACCAAAATAAACTAAATATATTATTTACTTCAAGTTTCAACAGTGTAAAAATCTTTCATACTTTAGATGTCGTCAATAATAGCAATCGTTAATTATAATAATACAGACTGTGTATTATTGTAATATTATCAATAATAGCTATGATCGCATCTCCTAAAGTCCTACCCTAACTACCTGCCCGCGAAAAATCTTTTCCTCGTATTTGGTAAGAAGCTTTTCGTTTTTCGTTCCCCTCGTCGTCGACGTCGACCGCGTTCGCGTCATTTCATACTCGCTTTCACCTTCGTCGCATAAAAACGAAACGAAAACTTAAAAAAACCGCACCGGGAAATTCTCGCCGCGGAACGAAAATAAACGACCGGGGTCGAAAAAAAAGAAGAGCCGACCGATGAAAATAAACGTATATTTCGTCGCCGAGGACTCAATTTTCTCCTACAATTTCACAGTCCTTTTTTCGCACTTACCAGCAATTACAAAAAAAAAAAACAAACAAACAAATATTCCGCAATAAATTAATTTACAACCTAGCTACGCGTCCTCAACGATCATCCTCGCGAAAAATTCTGCGCTACGCTTTCCCTCCATTTTTTTTAACGTGCCGCCAATCCCGTTAGTGGCAACTGTACATTACAAAAATCTATCAAATTTCATTAACCAAACAAACAAAGTGGCTACAACGCAAACAATTACACGTTTCAACTAGAAGATAAAAAATTTGGCTCAAGTTTTTTCGCGCATCGTGTTTTTTTTTTCTTTTTTCGTTACTTTTCCATTCCCCCGTACAGACGTAAAAATATCATATTTTTTCAGCACGTCCCTGTCTAACGGATTCGTCTGAAAAGGCACAATTCTAAAAAAAATATCTGTCTTCGCTGTACAATAAAAACCCGATGTCGTGCGCATAAATACAATGCATCCTTCTAAAACGTCCTACGCGATTTTACGTTTTTTCTTTCTGTTTTGCTTTTGTTCATCGTCATCGTTCTCGTACAATAATTCTGTATCATATATATATATATTCGCTATATATATATATACCTTTGCATTCGTCGAATACGTGACTCGAAAATTTTTTGTCGGAAACAAACTGTCTTCCAAAACTCGATGGAATGTTTGCAATGTAAAAAAACAAAAAACAAACGACGACAACAAAAGTGTGTTCGCTGCAGGGACGAGGACGATGAAACAAATCGGGACGAAACAAGAGAACAAAAAATAAGAGCGTGATTACACATTCATCCTGGAAGTATTTTCCCCCTCCTTATCCTTACAATTAATATTAATCGGAAGATTGTTCATTTTTATTTCATTTTTTCTGAGCAGCGTTTTACAGTGTTTCTTCGATAGTTTGGTAAAATATTTATTCACACGTTCGGGCACCGCGAGTACCCGAAAGGTTCGTATCATTGGAAGCCTGTCTTTGCGCTCTTTTCGCCGTTTTGTTTTTTCTACTCCCCCCTCGCCCCCCCCCCCCCCCCCCGCCCCCCTCTCCCCCCCCCCCCCCCGCCCCTCGCAAAATATGTAAATCTACTTTTTGACCGTTTCCCCACTCGCTCCTATCTAAATTTCCCGACAAACGAAACGTTTAAAAAAGATGGCTGGCAAAATCGATTACCGCGAGGAAGAATATTGTACCTATGACTTACCCCGTTGAAAACGAAAAATATCGTCCATTGACTTTGTTTATCCATCTCCCACGAGCGGACGAAACTTTTCAGTTTCGTTTTTTCCTCCCCGTGTTTTTCCAACCTCCGACCGAGGGAATCCGCGACCACGTTTGCGCGGATTGGAATTGAAGGAAAAAAAAAAAGAAAAAAACGCCCAGCCCCGATAAATCGCGACCGTGCCGCGTTTTCTTGTTGCGCCCGACCTGAACGTTTCTCGCTCATTTTCCCTAACTTTACTAAAATACGAAAGTGCGTTTCAGTCTTTCGTTCTTTAGCGTCGACCCGTCCGTTGGCTTGTTCCTGTTCAGTCGTCATCGTCGTCACAGTCGTCATTTTCGTCGTCATGTCAATGGTCGGGTTCGTCTACTTGGGTTGTTGCGCCTGGTACGACTGGTAGGAGTCGTCAGGCGACGCCGCGTTGCTCGTTTGCTCCGACTCGCCCAACGGCATGGTGTGGATAATGCTCGGCGGGTACGTGTAGGGGTACGGGTGCGGACTTGCCGTTATGTACTGCAAATTTACAAAAAAGTGTCATTAAAAATTTACAAAAAAGTGTCATTAATTTCGAATTTAGAACTTTTGACTATTTAAACTGCGTTGAAGATGCAAGAATCCATGGAAATTTGAGATCCTACGAAACTTGATTCTGAAATTTTATAATTTTTCTTTCTAGAATAGAATTTTCGTGAATTTCAGAAAGTCAGGTATATTTTGGAATTCTATTGAAGTTTTAAGATTTTTGGAACTTCACCCGATATTTTTTTTTGCACTTGCTTAGGCTGATTTCATTCAGATTCTGTACATTGTTTTCGATCAACTGCAGTCTTTGGACTTACGGATTTTTAATTTGGATTTGTGTTTTTTCGATTTGAATGGAAAAGATTTAATTCATCATATTTTCGAAATGATTTGTTAGAATTTGAAATGCTTATTGAAATTGGTACTGATGACTCGGGGCCAGAACAACATCAATTATTATAATTTTTTTCTGGCTTGGTCATAGGTACAAATTCCGAACATGACTTGAATTTTTAATTTGCAGTATAAGTGAATTTTTCGTGACTTGGCGAAAAAAAAAAAAAAAAAAAAAGATTTCAATTTTACTGGAACTAGTGTCTTTTCACTATGAGTACTAGAAAAATTTTGAATAATCACAATGCATACTTTTCCATCCAAATTCCTAAAATCTAAATTTTAAAAAATCAGAAAATCACAGGACTTTCAAAATTCGTAAATTTAGAAACTTTTGAGTTTTTTGAAATTAGAGATTCCAAGAGGATTTAAAAAACTTTCCAAATTAAAAAACTGTAAATTGACACAGATCATATTTTTTAATCCTAACATTTTTCATTCTTTTTTTTTCAATTTTTTCAACATTCCAAGCTTTACATTTACATAACTAAGTCGCGACCCAAAGAAAAAGAAAAACCACAAAAACGATGCTTACGGAACCAGTTCCAAGATGTAATGTAGACATTTGCGTCGTGAGCTGAGGAATCATGCTGTACTGTTGGCTGCTGGGATCGGCTGATGGCATCATCTATAAGAAAAAATAAGTTATAAACAAGCCATATAAACATTGAATAATTTTTAAAAAAATTATCAAACAAATATTTCGGGCCCTAAAATTTCTTTTTCGTAAAAGCTTCTTAACTCTTATTAAACTTTTTCAAACAACTCAAAAAACTGTGATTACACCTTTTGTAGGTATTTCTGTGCAAAGTTATAATTATTTCCAACAAGAAAATAATAATTACTAATTTTTTAGTAAAACAGTGTTTCAAACTTGACGTAAAATAGTGTTTTTAATGGTGGACCACTTGAAAAATTACATCCTAGCAGACGAAAGAATGAAAAAAAAAGTTACAACTTTCATCAAATCTGCGAGAATGAAGTTTTTAAAATTAACTTCAATATGAATCATAAATTTCATACTACTTCTATAAAATTTTTTACAAAAACCAGAATCAATTTGAAAGGAAAAAAAAAAAAAAAAAAACGGGGAAATTTGCACGATGTAGGGGGTGACCCAGGGGGTGCCGGGGACGCTGTACCCGGGAACGGCTTGGCCGTAATGGCGACTGTATTGAGCTAATGTAGCGGCCGGGAGCATGTGCGCTGTGGCGACGCCATTTTGGCCGACTCCGCTTGTGTCATAATTCAAGGGCAGGCTCTGAAAAAAAATAAATAAATAAATAAAAAATAAAATAACATGAAAATAACGTACCAAATATTCAATAATTTTGCTATTTTTTCAGTTTTCTTACATCTCCTGGGTCTCTCCATATCGTGCTTTTGTACAGAGACTTTTTCTTGTTCCCGCCATCGGCAAACTTGACTAACAACGGGTCTTTTCCTCCATGTAACGCTTTCCCGTTGAATATTTGAATGATGTGTTCGCACTTTTCTTTAGATTCCATCCTGAAAATCGTCAAACATTTTCGTTATGATCCAAAAAATTATTCAACGATGTATTTTGCATATTTGTATCATTTTAGTACATTTTGTACATTTTTGGTCTTTTTAGAATCATTTTTACACTTTTTTCAAAATTTTGAACAGTGAGGCGATTTCGTTGTCCAGAATTCAACAACATGAATAAAATTAGTTAACAATGAGTTAATTTAGTTTCTAAGCCATCTTTTGAAATTAAAGTCAATAATAAACATTTTCACTATTAATATAATATCATTAATATTATATATATAATATTAATATTATTATTAATATACATTATTATTCAATATATATAATATTAATGATATTACGATGTAATATATATTATTATTATCATACGATTAATATAATATATTATTACATAATAAAAATTTTCACTACTTTATTTTCACTATTCATAAACTTCATTTCAAAAATTATAAAAAATGTCTCCCTCCCCCCCCCCACCCCAAAAAAAATTTCGTACCTCGCAAACCCAACTCCTTTGCTCTGGCCTTGAGTGTCGCGAAGGATACGCGTGGAAATGACTTGGCCGTACTGAGCGAGTAAAGTTTCTACGTCGTTCTCCTTATAGTTCAGCGGTAGATTGGCAATGTACAAATTGGTGGGGTCCTGTTCCTGTTGCTGAATAATTGGCAAAACGAAAAAAGCTATGCAACTTATTGTTTCTCCCACAAAACCTTCTTACTTTTGAAATTTCTTCAATAATAATTATCCGCGACGTCGCACCAAACAACGCTTGCCATTGTTTCGCGCGACATCGATTTTCTAACGACTATAAAAAAACTTGAAAAAAGAAAACACCGTTTTTTCAAAACAAAAAACAGAAAAAATTAACGAAAAACGAACGAAAAGTAACGAAACCGTCTCGTACGATCGACACTTTGTCGGCCAAGTTTGATAATATAATATAAATTTTGTTTCTAAGGTATTTCTCGTCAACGAGAATATAAACAATATAGATATCTACCACAATGAGACTACAGACCAGATCATCAAGCTATCATAATACTCATCAATTGCTAATTGCGAGAATGCAAAGGTATAAGAAAACGACTGTATATATGTAATAATCCGCAATGTACATATAGATCGAAATCATTATCCATAGTAATTATCGACAGATCGTCATGCTTCATGGCATTACTTTTATCGCATTCTGGTGGTTCTCCAAATTTATTTTTCGAACGCTGGTTTCTACGAGTTCAAAGGTCCCGAATTAAAAAATTTTTTCTGAGTTTCTAGAAAATACTCAAGTCTACGTTATCGCAAAAATGTGTGTATTTGAAATTTCAACCACTAATGAAAAAAAAAGTACAAGCAATCTACGAAATTTTGGGAGTGACAATTTTCGAACTATGGAAATTTCTCGGTTTTCGATCGTAAATACAGTAGAAAATAAAAAAAAAAAAAAATTGTTCGTCTGTTTTTTTTTCAAATTTTGTCTTTGAAGAGAGATTAAAATTTGATGAATTTTCGTAAATAAAAATTAGACAACAACAAAAGTCAAATTTTGATAAATAAATGATTAAAAAAAACAAATAAATAAATAATCATTTAATTCTACATATTTAATAACTATTAAAAAATAACGATTGTCGGATAACAAAATAAAATTGTTTATGCAAAAAAAGTATATAGGACATGAAAAATCATGGTTTTTAGAATGTCAAATTTCATCGATTTCAGAATCACTTCATACTCGAATTTTTACGAAAAAAAAAAAAAAAAAAAAAAAAAAAAAAAAAAAAACAAAAACAAAAAAAAAAAAAACAAAAAAAAAAAAAAAAAAAAAAAAAAATTTTAAGCCCAAATTCACAATTTTCAAATGCTCACATTTTCAAAACATAGATAGTATTCCAAAAATGTAAATATACAGAATTTGACACCAAAAGCACGCAGTTCAAGTATTGAAACTTTTCAATTGTAAAATTTTTAAATTTTCAAAATCTCATAAATTTCACCCTTCCGAATATTTACAAACAATTTTTTATGTCCCACCAATCGAAAATTTTCAAAAAAAGCTTTTCCCAAAAACAATGGAAAATTCGGACAACTTTCTCGACTCGCAGAAACCACGTTCTCATTTTCGAAAAAAAGCGCCTCGTCGTTTCTCCCCTCTCCCCGCAAAAATCGAAACGTCCGTTATCGAAACAAAAGCGCCATTGAATCGAGCCGCTTTTCCACGTAGATAACGCTCGCGAAAAACCGTCATTGAAACTTACATTATCGGACACGAAACAGGCGCACAATGCCATTATTCAACGGGCGAGAGAGCGAAAACGTCGCGTTTTCCCGACATTTCGAGATCCACCGTAACCACCGACTTTTGTAATCAAATATCTACCATTACTCGAGTAATACTTTTACGACAATTTTACTTCAAGTCTTGCGAATGCATCAAAAGGAGAATGACAAGAACAGACAACGGAAAAAACTAAAAAAAAAAAGATCGAATGAAGAAACAAATAATAGTCTGCCGGGGACAGACAGGTGAAGTAAAACTTCATATTATAATATAAATTTTGGGTGTTCAACGTTTGTTGAATCGTGATCATGTCAGGATTAAAATTTTTGTGTGTCAAAAATGTCGATTCGTACAAATTATATTATGTGAAACCTTTTGTTAATCACATTATTAATCAAATAAACAAAGGGATTTATTATTGAAATTATAGGTAGTTTGTGGAAGTCGGATTTCAAAAAGTTTAGAAAAATCACGTTTTTGAATTTTAAACATCAAACTTCCTAAATTCAAAATTATTTATTTTTTAGAATTTTCGAAATTTATTGGAGTAGTTTTCGAAATTTGAATGACGACATTTAATTTTTCAAATTGTTATAGTTAGTGAAAGTTGGATGTGGCTTTTCGTCTTTTTACGATGTTTTTTTTTTTATTATTAAATTTTTACAATAAATTCGCGATTGTTTGTTCTCGAATTTTTTTTGAAGTTTAAAAAAAAACAGGTTTTTGAATTTGAACATAAAATTTTCGAAATTCTGAAATATTTCGAATTTCCAACAGTTGAATTCCAACAATTAAATGAATAACCAACAGATATTTATTGTTTGAATTATAATATAAATCATTCAAATTTTCCAAATGAACAGAATTCTCTATTTCTAAATGTTCGTCTCTATTTTATTACTTGTCGTGGTTGCATATTTTTAGCATTAAAAAAAATTCGTAACTTCAATTCCATCATCAGTAAATTATCACTCAAAAATCAATAACATGAAATTATCAAGTTCATTATTAACAACTGCATAAAAATTCCATAAAACTTTATAATAAAAAAAATAAAATAAAAAAAAATAAAAAAAATAAAAAAAAAACAATCGAAAAAAGTCATAATTTTATCTTCCCCCCTCTCCCCCCACTTCCTTTCCTAAAAATTACGTAAAAACGCGATATATGAAGTTTTACTTCAAAAAACATAAAGTTACAAATAAAAAAACACAAAAATAAAAAAAAACGGAAATATCAACGGTACGTAAGCCAAGCTCATGGCACTTCCACGAACGTGATTATTTTTAGGGTGTACGGTCCATCATTTTTCGATTTTTTTCTCGGCTTGTTTTCATTTTAATTCTCTTTCCTTTCTTTTATATTTCTCTTGTTTTTCAATAAAAAACTTTTTCTTTGTATTCATAAGCCAAGTGTGCGTCAGTCGAGAGCGAACCAATACCCAAAAAATTCGAGGCGGTTTTGGCGTTAAAAAAAATGTCATGTGCCGCGCACCAATGACGGTTAATGAAATTATTGGCACGTCGTTTTAGTCAAGTGTCATTTCGCATGCGATCGACGTTATTGGAGCCTTCTTAGGCTGGATGCGCTTGTTTTTGCCACGGGTTAAAAAAGAACCATTCCAAGTTAGTTTTGGCGATGCGAACGATACTTTTGGTTTCGAAAAAAAAAAACAAAACAAAACAAAACAAAACGTTTGATGCAGCGATGCTTTTGAAATGTACGAATATGTTTTTTTTTCAATGACGTAAAAGTTGTTGATTGACGATTTCAAGTGACTGCTTTTTTGGGAAAAGAGCGGTTGACGAAACGACTCGAAATTCGGAGCATTTTTGGTTTCGAAAAATTGATTTTTCTCGTTTTTGTACTACTATTGTAGTTTTTTAAAGAATTACTATTTCGTATTTTATATTTTTACGTCGTATGGTTAGAAAACAACTGAAGTTTTTATTTATTTATAAAATACTTTTAAAATTGTTATTGGATACATCAAGATTTTGATTTAGGGTATTTTTACCATTTTGGCATAATTTCAATTCGAAAATTTAAAATTTTGTGTTTTATGATTTTGATATTTTGTTTTTTTGGAAAAAGAGCATTTGACAGAACAACTCGAAATTTGAAACATTTTTGATTCAGAGAATTGACTGTTCTTATTTTTCATCGCTATTAAAATTAAAATTTGTTATTCACTAATATTGCAGTTTTTTAAGAATCAATCTTATACAACGACATTAACTGTCTAATATCAATTTATACAGTTAATGTATTTATATTCAATATAATATACAATCAAAATTACTCATGATAAACTTATAAATTTTCGTCATTTCATTGACATGCTGATGATGATTGTCCAAAATTTTCAGATGATATTTTTTGTATCTGAAAAACAAGGTTTTTTTTACACACTTTTAACTAATAAAGAAGTTTTATTAAAAAATACTGAAATATATCATCATTTTCTTGACACCTACAATTTTTATCCGCTCACTTTTCCTTAAATTTCATTTCATCATTGACTAAAATTGACCAACATTGAAAAAAAAAATTTCAAAAGTAAAAAACTCGTTGACAAACCCATTTGCAACGTTCACTTTGTAAAACTCAAAAAACGTTATCCCAAAATTCAAGTCGTTTCTCAAAACTCGAAATTTCTCCACCCACGGTCCGTGCTGCCACATTTCAAAGATTCAAAAAAGCAAAATTCAAAAAAAAAAAACGAAACAAAAAACACAAATAATGTCCGATCACAAATAAACCGCGCCATTCAGCGTTGCCAGAACAGCGTTTCCCTCCAATCAAATCAATTTCACATCTCGAGGTAAAAATTCGAACGAAACAACTACATTTTAACCCAAAAAAGTGTCTCCATTTTCCGGGAAAACTTTCCGAAAACCCGGCAAATTTAAAAATGAAAATTAAATTCCGAAAAACACTCCCCGCTCACTGTATTATCCAAAATTCAATGAGCGGGTGTGCAAAACCGCCTCAGCAGCACCGTAATGCACTATTACTGCATTACGAGTTTTCTGGCATGATTTCATCAAGTGTTGACATAGCGGTATCAGCGAATTTATGGCTGAGGTATAGCAGCAAGCATCGACAGATTGACAGGTACGTGAACAAAAAAAGAAAAAAAAAAAAAAATATACAGACAGTAGAAAATTGACGAGGTTCCGAAAAGGTCGTTCTCGACCAAGTGAAGGCTTTTGTCATAATACACATAAGCCGTTAAGCAGTATTAAAGATAGAAAGACGGACGAAGAGATGGAAAAGGTCATGGAAAATTTTTTTTTTCTATCCGACACCAACTGCAATCTTAAACCCCAAAATATTAAAAAAGGAAAACAAAAATCATTCTCTTAAAAAGGGCACGAAAAGTTATTATTTTTTACTGCATTTGGAAATTTTTATTTTTCATTGTATATGAAAATTATGATTTTTTGTTATAGTTCAAAATCATCGAAATTGAAAATTAAATTTTCAATTTCAATATTCGACAATTCAGCAATAAACGTAAAATAAAAATTGTTAAAGATTATTATTTTTCATTACATTTAAAAATTATTTTGAATTCAAATGTTAATTTATACTTTCTTGAACAGAATTCAACAATTTTTTTGTAATTTTTATATAAATAAATAAAGTGGATGGATACATTTCAGTGCATTTAACATTGCACTTGGTAGTTGGAAAATGTCATTTGGAGTGGCCTTTAAAGGGCAAATAAATAATGAATGAAGGGGATGGTGGGGAGGGAAGGGGGGTAAAGAGAGATCGAAAGAGAGGTTTACTGTTACTCTGGTATTACTGTACTTGCATGCACAACCAACGTACACTGGCCAGTTTATGGAGGAACCAGATACCCACTTTCGCCATCTGTGCTTGGATGCCCTTGGCGACCAGTGCTTTGACAGCACCCTCTGCCGCCACCGGTGACTCAAAGTCTACAAAGCCATAACCTGTCAACAAATCGTCATCGTTTAATTTATTAGCATATTAGAATACATTTTTTGTAACATTATAAATGGTTGTCACAAAATGAATTAGTTTGTGTACTTGAAAGAGAGAATCATTTTGTAATAATATTTTTTGAAATTAAATTGCTAAAACGGAGTTTCCAATATAAAATCGAATTTCCAATATACACAATAAAAAAATAAATAAATAAATAAATAAAAAAAAAATTAAATTCGAGAATGTAAACATTTCGGATTAGATTGCTAAAATGATGTTTTAAAAATGAAATAAATTCAGAAATAGATATTTTGCAAAATAAAAGGACTTCAATTTGGGAGATGACGAACTTCTGAAAATTATCGAATTTACAGTATTAACAAAATAGAATTCGATACTGTAAAAAAATGGAAATATCCAGAATTTTTGTTTAAAACTGTAAAGACTTCAGAATTTCTCGATGTAAAAATGCCAAAATTCATGTATTTGAAAAACGTGTAATTCAATTTAGAATACGCAAATATTGCACATTTTTAATTTGAACATTCAAAATCTGAAAACAGAACATAACAATCATAAACTGTCTAATGTGAATTTTTTGTGACACCCATCATGACTGCTTGATTATGAAAAACAGTAAAAGAGGATTTTTTACCTTTACATTTATTTGTGTTTTTATCCAGGATTGCCTTTGTAGAGGTTATAGTTCCGTATCTAAAAAAATCAAGAAGTATTTTGCATTACAAATGCCTCTTGCATAAACAATAATCTAATTAAAACATCAAACAAATTTTATTTTTTTTAATTGTTTATATTCCTTTTTTTTCAAAAGTTCGACATAAAATAAAAACTACAGCATAAAATTTGTTTCTAAAAACTGAATAACTCAAAAATTATAATCCGAAAATTCAGTAACAGACATGAAATGGAGAAAATTATAGATTCAAAAAATAAAAAAAGTTAGAAAAATTTGAAACTTTATTTCAACATTAGAATGTCTAAAATTGAAGTATCCAACACACAAAAAAAATTCATAATATAATTCAAAAGTACGAAAAATAGAATAAAAAAATTAAAAGATTATTTGAATATTAAAATATTTCACAATTCAAAAAAAGAATAAAAACATTACTTTTTTTTACAGAAACAAGTTTTGTATTAAATTCCTTAATCCTAAAAGCGAAATGAATTTTTGTCACAAAAACTGTAGATAATTATAGGTACTCAAAAAATCAAAAAAGTTTAAAAAACTTGATTTCAACATTAAAATATCTAAAATTGAAGTATCTAACACATAAAAAATTTTCTAATCAAAAGTTTGGAAAATATAAAAAAAAGTCGAAGATTATTTGAATATTAAAATATTTCACAATTCAAAAAAATGATATAACATTACTTTTTTTACAAAAACAAGTTTTAAACAAATTCCGTCATGCTGAAAACAAAACAAAATTTTTCCATGAAAATCGTACCATAATTATAATAGATTTTACAGTAAAACAGAATTTCAAAAAATTTTTTTAATTAATAAATTGAAAACGCCAGCTAATCTAAAAAAACCCTTTTGGGGATCGCCTATTGGTAAAACAAGCTACAATTTTCGCCGAACATCCGAAATTTTTGTATCCTTCTGTATTATTACACTAGTCGCGGAATCCGCCATTTCCCGACATGATCACTACTCACTGAGAACACATATTAACGAGGTCCTTATCAGTTGTATTTTGGTTGAGGCCGCGAATGTACAAATTTGTTTTGGAGAGTTGCTCGGGCTGTCCCTGCATCGCGTTGTTGCTCAGATTCGTGCTCATCGTTCCGCTTTGACTACCCGTGGCACTACTCGAGCTGCTGTTGGTATTCGCCGGAGACGACGCCGTAGGAACTCGTTGACCACCGTACTAAAACCGCAAATAAGCAATCAATACAACCCAATTCGATTGACCATTGAACAACGAAGAAAATGCTTCGCGACCTCGCGCTCAAAATGACCCCAATGAGGAATAAATTCGATTTTATCGCAACGAACAAATTTTTTCTCAAACTGGTGTTTCGGAGGCAAGAAAGACTTAAAAAAATTGATTTAATTTCAAAATTTTTCAACTAAAAAAATCAATGTTATTATAAGGACCGAACTAATTTATAATCAAAATTATAATTCGAGTGTGAAAATTTTTTTTTCATTTCGGAATTTCCTCAATGTCGAATAAAAAATATCGTGCAATAAAAAATCGAAATAATTCCAAATGATTGAATATAAAAAGTTGCAGAGAAACATCAGTTTAAGGATGTTTCGGAGGCAAGAAAGACTTAAAAAAACTGATTTGATTCGAAAATTTTTAAATTAAAAAAAAAATCGATGTTATTATAAGGATCGAACTAATACATAATCAAAATGATAATTCGAGTGTGAAAATTGTATTTCATTTCGGAATTTCCTCAATGTCGAATAAAAAATATCGCACAATAAAAAATCGAAATAATGCCAAATTACTGAAAATAAAAAGTTGCAGAGAAACATACGCAACGAACAAATTTTGGCTCAAACTGATGTTTCGGAGGCAAGAAAGACTTAAAAAAACTGATTTGATTTCAAAAATTTTTAACTAAAAAAATCAATATTATTATGAGGACCGAACTAATATATAATCAAAATTATAATTCGAGTGTGAAAATTTGTTTTTATTTCGAAATTTCCTCAATGTCGAATAAAAAATATCGAGCAATAAAAAATCGAAATAATTCCAAATTATTGAATATACAAAGTTGCAGAGAAACATAAGGACAATGAAATTGCATATCACAAATATGCGACCAGCGTTGACGAACAATCCCGAAGGCCGAAACAATTACAATTTCATTATCACGCGATACAAACCTTGGTGGAACCGACAATGAAACAAAAACTGGACAAACAAATAATAAGAATTCAAATCCCCCGCCGAAGATTAACGCTAGGTACGAATTCAGGGCTGACAAAATTATAATGCCGCAAGAAAAAATTAATTTGAACTTGGGAAAACAAAAAGTTAATTCGAATTCATCGACAAAACGAAATACGGAAATTTATGAACAAAGGCCTGTATTTTGCAACAGAACTCTCGATTTCTAAACAACCGCAATCGAAAATACCTGAAATTATGCAATATAATAAAATTTAATTCATTAGTAATTACTTTATTTCGCTTCACTTATAGATAATCAGTTTCATTATTCTTTGTTTGCCTTAATTTTCAAAACTATGTGCTGATTTTTGAAAATAACATATTTTTTCGATGGAAAAAGTGATATCGCCTAAAAAATAGTGCATTATATAGATTCAATGTGACAGAAAATTTATTAAGCTAAAACTGTGAAATCGTGTACAATTTTTACCAATCCTGAATTCACGAGTATTTAAAAATAAAAAGTAAAATGAATGAATGAAATGAAGTGAAAGTAGTTTGCGCGTCCAATGCAATAAGCTAATGATACAAAATTATAGCCAATTTGTGTGAATAAATCATAACTTTCACACGAAATTCTCAACTTTGTAGCATGAAAGTTACACTGTTGAGAATTTACGATATCTATTTACAGTACAAATAGCGAACTAAAATTTTTGTTTTTATTGGTAATGTATAATTTGCGAATCTTCTTATATTTTCATTTTTGATAGTATTTTATTTTGATTATCATACATTTTGGAAAAATATGAATATACAGTTTTATTCTGTTGACGATTTTTAGAATAAAATTGGGAAAATGCATTGTATACATCAAATAATATTGCATTGGACGCTCTTAGAACAACAGGGTGGTCACGAATTCAGGAAAACGAAAATTTTTCATTTTTTCGAGGTTTAAAAAATATGTCATAATCTAGGGATTCTGGGAATTTTTCGCGTTTTTGAAAAAAATTATTACATTCCAAATTCAATAAATTATCAATAAAGAATTCATTGAAATTATTTTTGAAATCATAATTTTTAAATCGCCAATTATTGAATTTAATAAGTAATTTTCCAGGGTAACAGTGTATATTTGTAAAATTTTAGAGTCCAAGACCTTCGAACTCAAAATTTTTACAAATTCAAGAAATTTCAGAATTGCAAAAAACTCGTAAATAAAAATTCGAGAAAAATTTGAAAATTACAAACTAATGAATGGAATAAAAAATACCAGCAAATAAAATTTGGACAAACTTACGAAGATTCTCAAGTTTCAAAAAACTTAAGAATAAAAATTTGAGTATCACAAAATAATAAATGGGATACAAAAATATCAACAAATCATGAAATTTTCCAATTCAAATTTACAAATTCGATAATAATTATGATCAAATTCGTGATTATTTATTTGAAATCCATCGAGTCTAAAACACTGAAAGAAAATTATTCAAATACATAAAAATAGTAAATTTTGAGAATCAAAGACATCTCAGATTTTTAAGCAGTCGAAATTACCGAAATATTGAATAAAATCTAAAAAACGAAACTAAGAAAAAGCACAGAAATTTGAATATTTAAATTTACAAATTTAACCATTCTAAAACAGTCCAAAACCGTCAAAAATTAGAATTTAAAAATACGAGCACTAACTTCCAAAATTTGAAAACGTTGTTTTACGAAAAGTTTAAAAGATCAAATTCCTATCATAAAGTTACTTAATTTCATTCCTTGTATGCATCAAAAATTTCAAATCTCAAAATTAACGATGACAACAAAAATTTAAAAATCCAAAATTTGCACTATTAATACCTCAGTAAACATTTCATCAAACCTATTCCTCATATTAAACACCTAAATATAGTGACCACCCTGAAGCACCTTGAAGCAGTGATGTGAAAACGAAAAAAGGAAGAAAAAAAAACGAAAAATTGCCCTGCCGGGTCCTGAGTGTATAACCTGATATTTGGAAATCCTGGTAGAAAAATTTACCGATGCGTGTTGGGCATAGGTCGTGGCACTGTAGGGGTTGGCGGGTTGGGGTATCTGCTGGGCCCCGACGGGCATTTGCGTGGCAGCAGCGCTGGGATATCGCGTGTACGGCTGCTGATAAGCCGCGGCCGCGGCCGCAGCGGCGGCCGCGTGCGAGGGCGCAGCTCCCCAAGCGGCCCCGCTGGCCCGGTATTGCACGGGATTGCCACCCCGTGGACCGCCGCCCGTGCCGCCCTTCAGCCCGTGGCCCCCGACGCTCACGCTCACACCACCGACGCCACCGGCGTTCGGACCCACGCCGACGTTACCGCCGCCGCCGCCTCCTGCACCACCGCCCCCGGAACCGCCACCGCCGCCGGCGTTCCCGTTATTCGCGCCCGTGTACGTCGGCCTCGGTCCATTTGTACCCTGCAACGTTCAGATGACACTCGGAATTATTCAATCTATTCCTCATAGGGTTCACCCATTACACTGTGGAACAAAAAAAAAATTCTAAAAAAATTTCCACTTGCAGCATGTAGCTATAGACCACTAAAACACGTGCGCCAAAGGGCTTTGCCTTATCAGTCTCGAAAAACGAGTTATAAAGTTTTTAAATTTGTTACATCGAAAATAGTCAACTTCTTCATATTTTGTGCCATTTTTACAGCAAAAAAGAACAGTTGTCCATATTTTTTCGCGTACATTTAAATTATGCAAGTGAAATCGCGATCGCGGTGCTCTTTCAATAAGTTAAATTTGTTTCCAGAATTAATAGTTCCCTGGAACGCCCCGATGTACCAACAAATTTAAATTTGAATGGGGTTGAATAAAAGAATCTCGCTGCGCTTGACAGAGACGCAAAGGAGACAAAACTTCACGGTCAATTAGGATTAGGCACATCGGAGCGTTTTGGAAACCATTAAATCTAGAAAAAAAAATCAACGCATCAAAGAAGAAATGCAATTGCAATTTCACTTGCGTTATTGAAATGTACGTGAAAAAATACGGACAATAGTTTTTTTGCCGTTGAAATAGGATGAAGTATGAAGGAGTTGAGTTTTTTCACAAGCACCAATTAAAAAAATTTTGAACTCGTTTATCTAGGCTGATCGAGCAAAACCCTTTGGCACGCGTGTTTTAGTGGTCTATAGCTACATGTTTCGAGCAGATTTTTTTCTGGAACTGTCAAAACCAAAATTTTGTTCCACAGTGTTAAATATCACTGCCATAATATATGTATAAATATATATTTAAATGAATATATGTAAATGAAGTATAGTAATGAGTATAGTAATGTAAATGAAGTTCCAAACGTTTAGGAATGAACGAAACAAAATTTTTTTTTTCTTCGAAACAAATTTCAAAAGAATTATTTTTTTACACTATTGAGTATAGCGAAGTATATTATACATCGCGAATTTGTCGGAAACTTTCTCGCGACCTACTAGATTAGGTCAAAGTCGCCCATTTTGCCTCAAGAGAAACTCGAGTACATTTTTGAAGAAAATAGTATATATTTTGTAACTACCCTACTCAAGCACGTAGCCAGGGAGGGGGCTGAGGAGGCTGAAGCCCTCCCCGAAATTCTGGAAAATTTTGAAAATCTAGCTCATTGCCAAAAAGTATACTTCGAAAAAAATAGTTGAAAAATACTGATTTTCACAAGTGTCAAAATTTTTGAGAAACTTGATAATTTTTAACATTTTCAACATTTCAAGATTTTCAACAATTTTGGGCATTTTTAGAGTTCGAAGGAATTCGAGAATTGAGGGTGCGGCTGCAATAACGACTCAGACGTTCGGCCTACTTAGTACGTCGGGGTAGGGATAACGCGATGCGCGAACGTGAATTTCCATGAAAATCGAAAACTCAAAGAATCGACCAACAAAAAATATCACGTCATTTCA
>JAPYZK010003807.1:0-17350 GCA_030522785.1 Platygaster equestris
CGAAGTTGTAATAAAGTTTTGAAATTCTAAAAGTGCATCATATTTTCATAATTCTTGAAATAACAAAAATTTTGCGAGTTTTTGACATTTCGAGAAACTTTTCATTTTGGAATATTTTTACAATTCAAGATTTTCAACAATTTTGAGAATTTTCAAAAATGAAGTATTTCAAGAGTTAGGAAATTACTCAAATTCTAAAAATTTCAGGAACCTCAAAATTTCCGTAAATTTAAGAGATTTGTAAAAGTTTCGGGAATTCTGGAAATGTACAATATTTTCGTTATTCATGAAATTAATGAAATATTTACGTATTCTTCACATTTTGAGGAACTTGATTATTTGGAACATTTCAAGATTTTCAACAATTTTGGAAATTTTGGGAGTTTGGAGGATTTTGAGAATTTTAGATGTTCTTACAAGTCTAAAAATTCCAAAATTCCGAAAGTTTTTGAAATTTCGAAGTTGTAAGAAAGTTCTGAAATTCTAAAACTGTATAATATTTTCATAATTCTTGAAGTAACAAAAATTTTGCGACTTCTTGACATTTCGAGAAATTTGATAATTTGGAATATTTCTAACATTTCAATATTTTTAACAATTTTGAGAATTTTCATGAATTGAAGTATTTCAAGAGTTTAGGAAATTATTGAAATTATCAAAATTTCAAGAATCTCAGAATTTCCGTAAATTTCAAAGATTCGAAAAAGTTTCGAGAATTCTGGGAATTTATAATATTTTTATTATTTTTGAAATTACTATAATTTTACATATTCGTCACATGTCGAGAAACTTGATTATTTGGAACATTTCAAGATTTTGAATGATTTAGAGAATTTCGAAAGTTTTTAATATTTTTTCACAATAGTTCCAAAAATTCGAGAAATTTCAGAGATATAAAAAAGTTTCGAAAATCTCGAGAATTGAAGCAGTTTCTATAATACTGAAATTTGCAAAATTCTACGAATTTCCTAAATTTCCAAAAACTTTTGTTTAGTTGGAACTTTTTTATCATATTTCATGATTGTCGTCTATGTTGATGAATTTCAAAGTTAAGAGAATTTCCAAAATTCGTGAACTTTTTGAAATTTCCAAATTTTTCAGAATTTCGAAAATTTTCAGTATCACAGAGATTATAAAAAGTTTTAAACATTCTAAAAATTTACAATACTTCGATAATTATTGAATTTCCAAAAATTTTAGGAATTGCTGAAACTTTGAGAAACTTGAATGATTTACACATTTTGAACATTTCAAGATCTCCAACAGTTTTGCGAATCCTAAAAGTTTGGAGTATTTCAAGAATGTAAAAAGTCTAGAGAATTTTAAAAATTCATCAAGTTTCAAAAACTGGAAATATCAGAGATTTGAGGGAGACCAGAAAGTTATCAAAATTCTGAAAATTATTAAAATATTCATAACTCCCCAATGAAACTTCACTTTCCAAACTTGTTGAATGAATTTCGATTAAAAATTACCTTCGCCCCCTCCGAACGAAATGTCTGCTTACGTCCTTGGCCTCACCCTCCGAAACTTCACTCGCTGTCATTTTATTCGCCCATGTAAAAATGATCGGGTAACTCGTGACCGATGGGCACTTGATACACCCACTTTCTTCTTTCACGATCGTCCATGAATACGCGAAGTTGTTCAAGTGCAACAAGTAACCTCTTTAGCGTTATTTTCAATAGAATAAAGTTCCGCGAGAAAATGAAGCATGAAAGGATGACAGTATTCTCGCTCAGTTTTATGAAAGACAAAGTAGACGCTTGAGAGCAATATCGTGAATCATCACGCCGTGGAAAATTGATATATTCGACGATGTGACTCTTGAGGTACTGTGCGCTGATCGAAGATAAAGTGCCATCCATCCCCTGAGCAACAGAGGGCGTCGTGAAGACTTTATGTACCTTTTGTCAAGTCTAATAAAACGGAAATTCCGCAATTTACGTGTCACGCGAAATGGTCATTTTTTCGGGAATGGAAAAACACTCGGAAAAAAGTTGAAACTCTCAGCTTTTTTTGAGAGATTCTGGAAGAATTTCGCGGGGTAAAGTTCATTTTTCAGAAATACTCGTACATGCAGAGGATTGTTGAATAGTATATTGTGCGACTAGTGGGAGAAAGAGGAGATTCCTCGAGCATAAACTTATTTTAGTCAGAAACTTTAATTATATTAAAACTAATTATCCCTTTCATAAGGTTGGGGAGTTTGACGTTTCGATATATGTTGAGTCGCTCGTCCGCCATCTTGTTTCCATTATCCGTGCGTAAACGGTCGCTAAACTGAGAGTGAATGGGTAAACAGCTAAATGTCGTTAAGATGAGCGTGGGCGAACAGCTTATTCGCCCACTAGTGGGCGAACGAGTTCATCACTCGCATGCCATACGTCAACAATCAGGTATAATCCATTATTTCGTCTACTCTTAGCAGGGCCACGAAATTACATATTTCTCAAGGGCGTTGAAGAAAGAAAGATAACTTCCAACAATCAGTGCTACAAAAAAATGTATATAATCACCGCGTATAACGCTCATAACATGTTATGTTTCTGAAGCCGGGAGCCCTAATTACATCTCATAATTATTCGTAACGAGGCACCTTCTTCTTTCTCTCGAGACCGTGATAAAAAAGACAGTGAAAAATCACTCTGGGCGTTGTGCGGGTGTCTTGTGTCGCATAATTTAGAAAACTCGTTTAAAATTCTAGAAATCTTTGTTTCTATCTTTGTGCGACAGGAATGTGTATTTTCTGCGTGTTTTTTTAGCATTTGTACTGTTGTATTTGTATTTGTATCGTTGTTTTAGCCCCAACTCCGAAAGCATCCTTTCCTCAGGATTACAAAAAATATATACATTTTGGATAACGTTCGAATTGTTGTTCACAAAACCGTGGAAAAACTGCATTTATTTTCGTAAGCACAAAAACGCGGTGTCTTTTTTACATAATACTGGTTTAATTGATGATTTGTTGATGTATGATATATTCCTCATGAATGATGGAAAAATTGCACGAACTGATATGGTTGAACGTGGACTTTTATACCTTCTTCCCGCGTTTTTATTAGCGAGTCCTGCATGACGCAGATCGGATTTACCTTCCTTTCTGCCCGTTCTACAAACATCCTTTCAGGGAATCGTGAAAGGGAGGAGCGACGAAAAGTTGGAAGCTGTGTTTGATACGTGATATTAAACTCGTTTTATTATTCCTTTGCGGCGAGTATCGAGAATCATATTGTTTGTTCAAACTCTTGCATCGAGAGAAGGAGTAATTTTGTTTTTTTCGAATATCCGGTGGACATTTCTATCTATTGATCGCTTGTAGTTCAAAAGGCAGATTTATTTCGTGATTGATGTTTTCAATATTATTTTAATAATATATATTACTCATTGATAATTATTAGCACTGAGAAAGAAACTGAATGATTCGGAGAATATCCGAAAATTCATGATTTTCCTAAATTAAGAAAAATTGTCGTGATTTTTAAAGTGTAAACTGATTTTTCAAGATATTAAACGTTAAAAGGTTCCATTCTAAAAATTAAGATCATGTTTTGGAAAATTCACAGTCAAGAACGTTTAATTCTACAGATTCTATACTACAAATTCTTGATATTTCGCATGTTTGAATTTTTATTCATTTTGCTTACTAAAAGACTTAATCTTACCATTTCTTTGTTGGGGGGAGGGGGGCGGAGGTGTTTTTTCAATTTTCACCTCCCTACGTACATTCCTGGACTGTTCAGTACGTTCAATTTTTATGACTCGACTTATTCACGAAATTCGCGTTTCCCGTTGCACGAAATTACACTTCGTTTTCATTCCCGCTATATTTACCATCGCGAAGACGGCGGTGTTTGTGACACAAATGGCGAAGCTTCGATTACAATTTACATACCCTCCGGGCTTTCGCGCTATTCCCGAGCTTCGGAAAACTGCAAATACCTTCTGCATGTCACTAAACGCAATAAAGCCTCTGTCATATACGCAACGTGCCCCGCAGCACCATATAGATGGATACACGTCACAGCTTTCCACTGACGTGCGGATGAGCGCAACTTCGCCCGAATAGTTAGAAAAAGGAATATCAACCTTTCATATTCTCAAGCAATATCGTCGGGTCTTATCGAATACCGCGCGGCAAAAAAGTGTCTCGGTTTATGAAATCTGAAATTAAACTTCCTGGAATGCACACTGAAAGAAATTCGTGTCTATTGAACTTGCAGGAATTTTTTTATTGGCTCTGAGTTTTGTCGAGGTGATCTCAATGGTTCTTTTGAACGACGGGGAGGGGGGGGGGGGGGGTTTAGTGCATTCGAGAAATTTTCGAATTTTCGGAAAAAGATTTACGTCAAATTTTTGAGTATACATTTTCAAGTTAAAAATCTTGTAAACTTCTCCAGAAATTTTCGGAATTTGTCGAAAAAAATCGCTTCAGAAATTTTTAAAGATTGCGAGAAATTTCGAAAAGTTTCAAATCTCGAAGTTTGGGTTTCGGAAAATCGGAAAATATTTCAGTGAATACTCATGGACATTCGTAAATCCCCGAAAATTGTTAAAAGTCGCGAAAAATGAGAAATATTCCATGTCTGTTCGAATCACGTTTTTGTGAAATCAGCGAATGACGAATTTGATTGTTTCTAGTGATTTTACGTTGAGTTTTTTCTTGTTTCAGATTCTGCCGTGCCGATAATTCTCAGCTTTTTGATCGAGAAAGGTTTGGCCATGGTAAGTCCAGCTTCCGCGTCCGACCGCACCGCGACATTACTACTTCGCTATGTCCGACCACATTGCGCGCTACTACTTCCCCGCGTCTGACCGCAGCGCCGCGTTACTACTGCACTTTCGCGTCACTGTGTAAATAAAGCCATCGGGCAGAGCGATTGTTTCTGTCGATATTCGCCGAATTCTCATATTACAGATGATAACAATCATTGACGTTCAGTGAATGGAACATTGTGGATAATTTGTGATGAATATGTTATTGATATTCAGGGACACGACTCATATAATAAATTTTTCCCCACAGTTTACGAACTTTTTCAAGAAATTGCAAGTATATTACAGAGGATGGAAAATTGTTATTTTTTATTTCGCTCTTGGTATGGGCCAATATGAGCTCGCGCCGCGTAAGACGTGTGAGGTGTAAGGCGTAAGAGTGAAGGCGACCTCATAGAGATCCACGCATAGCGTCGATCGCTAGAAGTTTCTAAAATTTTAAGGAAGGTTGTGAAAAATTCGGGAAAGTTCTTGGAGGTTCTGGAATGTTCTAGAAGGTAATTGATGATTCTAGAACATTCTAGAAGGTTCTGGAAAGTTGTAGAAGGTTTTGGAATGTTTTACAAGCTTGTTCTGGGATGTTGTAGTACGTTATAAATAGTTCTGGAAGGTTCTGAAAGGTTCTGGAAGGTTTCAGAAGATAGTAGAAGGTTCGTCAATGTTTTAGAAGGTTCTGAAATGTTCTGAGTCAGATTTTAAGAGATTCTAGAAGGTGCTTGTAGGTTTTAGAAGGTTATTAAAGGTTCTGGAAGGTTCGTGAATGTTTTTAAAGGTTCTGAAATGTTTGAGTCAGGTTCTTAGAAATTCTAGGAGGTTCTTGTAGGTTTTAGAAGGTTCTGAAAGGTTTCAGAAGATCGTAGAAAGTTTGTAAATGTTTTAGAAGGTTCTGAAATGTTTTGAGTCAGGTTTTAAGAGGTTCTAGAAGGTTCTCGTAGGTTTTAAAAGGTTATGAAAGGTTATGGAAAGTTCGTGAATGTTTTGAAAGATTCTGAAATGTTTTGAGTCAGGTTCTAAGAAATTCTAGAAGGTAATTGTAGGTTTTAGAAGGTTCTGAAATGTTCTGAGTCAGGTTATAAGAAATTCTAGAAGATTCTTGTAGATTTGAGAAGGTTCTGAAAGGTTCTGGAAGAACTCAAAAGATAGTTTTAGGTTCGTGAATGTTTCAGAAGGTTCTGAAATGTTCTGAGTCAGGTTCTTAGAAATTCTAGAAGATGCTCGTAGATTTTAGAAGGTTCTGAAAGGTCCTGGAATGTTTCAGAGGATAGTTTAAGGTTCGTGAATATTTCAGAAGGTTCTGAAATGTCCTGAGTCAGGTTCTTAGAAGTTCTAGAAGGTTCTTGTAGGTTTTATAAGGTTCTGAAAGGTTTTGGAACGTTTCAGAAGATAGTATAATGTTCGTGAATATTTCAAAAGGTTCTGAAATGTACTGAGTCATGTTCTTAGAAATTCTGTAATGTTCTTGTAGGTTTTAGAAGGTTCTAAAAGGTTCTGAAAGGTTTTAGAAGGTAGTAGAAGATTTGTTTGATGTTTACACATCAAACGCGAGTGCCAGGTGCTCACTGATTTTTTGGAAATTTTTACTTACTCTTAAAGATTTTTCTGTTTTTCTCAATATCGAGATTTTTGGTCGATGTGAAAAATTTTTACCAAGTTTCTAGATTTTATTGATATTCTGAAGAATTGAATAATTCTTAATACTGATAAACTTACGAAATTTTCTATTTTCAGTTTCTGAAAAAATTTTTGATGCTTTTTGGAACTTCAGAAGCAACTTTCTATTGGAAATCTTCTTCCATTTCGATGAAATTTTTCATGTTCTCTCTAAATATGTTATAACGTTATCGATTTTTCGAAAATATTGGAGAATCCGTTTCAATTTCGGTATTAGTAAAATAATTCTCAAAAATTTCGGATTATTCCGAATCGTTGCTCGCAATCATTTTCTCGGTCGTTTTATTTTTCTCTGGAAAACATTCCTACAAAGAACGATTGCATGTAAATTTGAACTTTGTACACGATCAATGGGAAACTAACCAATTCCCAAATTTGTGGAACACCGTGACCACATCACGGTATATTCAAGGTATCGGTCACTTTATTCTTCGTCGACCAATAGCCGATATCAAATATTTACGATGCGCTCGAGCAAGTTACGTTGCATAAAAGAATACATGAAAGTCAAATTGCGCTGGGTGAATCAAGCGGTCGAAAACACACGAGCATCGCGTATAAAACGCTATAAACTTTTCGCCACTGTATTACATTACTCATTTCCTTTGAAAAAGTATGAACATGATATATTTATTCGATAACGACGTATGAACTGAATTTCATCGCTCGTTATAATTAAAACCAAATTAGCGAGAGGTTTCGAGTGAATCTGAAAAATTACCACAATCAGTGAAAAGAGTCCAGTCCCAAGTATAACTCTGCTCCATAAAAAAATATGGAAAATCTTGATAGAATTCACAAATTTTCCATGCAATTTTCATGGAGACTTTTTATTATTTTAAGATGACTTTAGAGAGTTTTCAGAGAAAATTTTTAATCTAGGTAAGGTTTTTGGATATTTTTTCTGAAGAATATTAAGTTAAAAATGTTCGAACTTTAATGAATGATGAAAGTTATTGGAATACTAGCAATTTTTGAATTGAGAATCAAGTAGAGAAAGTTCAAGATATTTTTGTATGATAACTAATTTTTTCGAATAATACAAAAAATATTTTTTGATTTTTATGTCCTCATATTCTTTATTTGTAAATTGACGAAAGATCGTTAAAAATCATCGAAGTTGCACCTTATGCTGAAATATATGTTAGTTGTCAAGGAATTATGGAATTATTTAATGGATTGGTTGAGTTATTGAATTTTATGAATAAATCGTTTGAATAAAAAAAATCGTAGACATAGACGAAAATTGTAAGCGAATTCAGAAAAAAATAGTTCGTAAAATGTGAAAAAATTAGACCATTCAACAATTGAAATTAAAAATTAAATTAAACCATCAATTACAATTGAAATTGAAATAAAATAAAAAATGAATTAATGAATTAAATAATGAATCCAAAAATGAATTTGATGACATACTTTTCACAAATCTGATACCAAAAAAAACTTCCATTTTGTTCCACCACTACACCAACCCAACAAAATTCCCGAAAAACCCGAAAATCGCTCTAGTTTCTCTTTAAATGAAGACCTCAGTTCCACGCACGACATCGAATTTTTACGACGAAACTCGTTAAACTCGCTTTTTTTGCGCCGGACAAATCGAGCGCTTTCGCGATAAATTTTTCTGTCACGGAGCAATTAATACGTACAAAAGCGAACTAGCTCGCTACGCGTCGCGTGCGAAATGCGAACTCATTGTCGCCTCCGGGAAACGTCGCATTTGGGATTTGGCGCATAATGAGAGCACGGAATATCTTTTCAAAGAGCTTTTAACTCGGGCAAGTAAATTTCATTCAATTCCCCGGACAGCGAAATTAGCCGTTCCACCGTGGACAATGCCGTGTTAAAAACAAAAGCGTAACTTCTATGGCATTAGAATTAAAGTAGCGGGGGAAGGAAAAAGGTCCGTCAACGGGGGTGAATGGAAACTGTCAGCGATGCCCGTGCAAATAGCGGTAAACAAGGGGTGAGCCGCTGGTGGTGGGAATGACAGAATACATTTGCAAAACCAATACCCGTCGTTGATGCGCATCCAGATGACCATGTAATGCACCCGCGTCGCGCGCGTATGGATCCTGCACCGTATTTGTACTACATTCGGGGACATTTGCTCGATAGCGAATGTGGAGCTAATGACTATTCGCACGGTTAGCTATTCGCTATGATCTGTCGGAATATTATCGCGCGAATATTGCCGCAAGACTGTTTGTAGGGTGAATCGTGGACGGTTTTCGTACTATCTTCGATCAAATTGGTCGAATTGCACTATTTGATAGTAGTTTTTCACTGATTTGTTTATTTTTCACTTATCTACTCTAGTGATTATATATGATCTGTCGGAATATTATCGCGCTGATATCGCCGCAAGACAGTTTGTGGGGTGAATCCTCGACGGTTTCGGTACTGTCTCCGATCAAATTGGTTGAGTCGCACTATTTAATCGTAGTTTTTCACTGATTTGTTTATTTTTCACTTATCTACACTAGAGATTCTAATTAGAAAATTGATTTCTAGGCCTAAAAAACTCACCGTTACTTTATTTTACAACAAAAAGGAGTTGAAATTTTCGATTCTAAGAATGCTAACATTAATTCTGAATTCGAGCTAACCTAACAAAATACTTTCGTGAATCGTTTCATGAGTACGAATACTTTAGATACTAGTTATCAAATCCACTATAATAATTTTAAACTCAAATTTTCGGTACATTGTTAGTCGTTATTGTAGTACGTTAATAGTGAAAAATCACCAATTATTCAGCAGTTTTCTACTACTTAAATAGTATAAAATTACTGTAGTAATTTTTCTACTACACACGTAATTAACTTACGTGAAAATCTTTATGGTCAAATATTCCTTAGCTGAATGCTATTATCATATTATCATATTATTATTATTCTGAATTATTAATATTATACTATAATGCACGTAATGAGGCCAGTCTTCGTTGAATGAACATGAATTATTCTCGCTAAATTAATTATCACCGTTGCATTAGTGCTCACCCCATTGTGTTGATTATTTGTGAATTTGCTTCGTCAGAAGTATCAAATATTGAACCTTCTGTTGCAGGATATCATAACGAACGGACCAGGGATGGTGTTTCACGTTGTAAATCTCATTGTCATGATACTAATGCCGATGGTGGTTATTCACGTGAAGGGTCCTGCCTTCAGTTTGAGTGAGTACAATATTTTTATTTTCTACTTTTTTATTTCAGTATATTTTGGATTGGTCGCGATACGAGACGTGAAAACGCGATTTGTACGGATTTTTGTCTTCTTCTGGGGCCGTCCATAAATTACGTCACAGATGTGTCGCAGATTCTCAAACCGGCTCAACCCCCTCCCCTCCCCCCCCCTCAAGTGTATAAAGTACTGCTGTATAAATATGCCAATTATGAATATTCCAACCGAATTTTCCTATTTTTCAGTTGTATACAAAATGTATGGAGATTATGAGAATTTATGAAACAATTTTTCGGATTTTTAGAGCATTGGAAATTTTACATGTTTTTTTGAAAATATCAAAAAATGGTTTGCAATTTGATGAAAGTTGAGATATTTACTGGATTTAAAACATCCTCTTGATTTTGGATAACATGAATAAAATTTGGAGGAATACATTTTTTTTTTAATTTTTGAAAAATTCGTAGGATTATTTCAATTTTCGAATTATATTTAAAGTATTATTGGATATCAAAATAATATCAGAATATTTTTTGAAAAACATGAAAAATGACTCGTACGTTGAAAAATTCGTTGATATTAGAAGAATTTTGAATTGGTTGCAAGTTGTTTAAAGTTTAAGTCGAAGCACTTGAGTTTCTGAACTTTTCATTTTGAAATATGTACTCGGATATTCGAAATTAGTGATTCGGAGAGAATTACTAATGTTTACGACAGAATAATTAACATTTTGCATAAAAACTACAGAATATTTCGGATCGAAGTTTTTACGTTCACATTTTTCAAGCCTGATTCGAAATCAAATCGCGAATCTTCGAAATCTGTTGACTTTGAAGTTTGAAAATTTTACCAGTCATTCTCGTAAAATTTTACACTATATCATATCATGATGACTGGAATATATCGATATCATTTCCAATCAAATGCACTTTCGATAAAAAATCCGAATTTTCAGTTTTATAACATCTCTAGTGATTGTATTTTTTTTTAATCAAGAAATATTTTTATAAAATCAGTGGATTATTTATGAAAATTTGTTTTTTTATAAGGTCGATTTTGTACAAGTTCTATAAAATTTTCGATTTTTATGAAGTGGTTTCATAAAAACTTTATCAAAAAAAATTTTTTTGTAAAATCTGTCAAAGTTTTCATACAATTCATCTGTTTTTTTGAAGAAACAATTGAATTTTCTCAGAAAACCTTTATTTTTATAAAAATGTCGCGATTTTCATAAAAAGTTTTATATTTTCATAAAAAAACTTTTCTTATATTACATAAGGAATTTCTCTTATAGTAACATTTGATACGTTTTTATTACACAAGGGAATAGAAAATCATGTTCTTAACGTTTTTTTACAATTATAAAACGTAAAAACATATGATTTGATACGATTTGAAAATTCTTCAACTCAAATTGAAAATAAGCATCCAAATTGACATAGATTTGATGGACAAGAAAGTTTAATATCGGATTTCTGATGCAAAGGTCGCAAGTTCAAATGCTGCTGCCTTAAAAGAATTTTCAAATTTCTTTCGAAAAGAAATTTGAGCTAGAGCCTCATGAACTAATGAAAAATGATATATACATCAGCAAAATGATCCAAAAACGGTGAGAAAAATTTTTGCATATTTTTAAAAACGTTAAAAACAAATTTTTATAGACAAAATTTTTTTTTATGAAACTTTTATAAAACCACTCTACAGAAATTGAAAATTCTATAAAACTCTCATTAAACCGACTCCATGAAAATTTTCATAAAAAAATTTCTTTATCATGTTTTTATAAAAACTAGAATCACTAGGGATCAAACACGAGAAAATAAAAAATTATCACAACGGAAATTCCGCCGAAGCCCCGCGAAATAGGAAAAAACGCGTATGAAACTACGAATACGAAGATGAACTGCAACCGCTCCGAAGTATCGAATCGCGAGGTAGAAAATTTACGGTCATAAGTTCATGCCTATGTTCATTGTTCTCGCGTTCATCGCGCTGGCTGGGAGCGGGAGTAAATTTGGTTTTATCCGCTCGCGTCCCACAAACTTTTTGCGTGGAAGAATTTCTCACACCGGCTATTTCACATATCGACTCGTTGCGGAATTCCCCCCAGAAAATAGTTTCTCAGTTTCATACCGCAGTTCGCGAAGTAATTGCTCGTTTCCACCTCGCAACTATTGTCGCGATACTTTTGGACTCTCAAGTGAACTCGACTTTCGATCTTCTTCGTCACTTGAACCCACACTTCTTCGGTACCCCAGACGGGAAACCTTCAAGGGAATAGACCCGAGTTTTATTCGGTTGAACGTGAATGAAGTTTGAATTGTTAATCGCTCATCGATCGACCAATTACCCACGATTAGCTCCATGATGTGAATACTTTAACTGTTTAGGTATTGATAACGAGTGGATAATATTTGATGCAGCTCGGGGGATTGTGGCGTTCGTGCTGGTAAATTATGGTTGTGATCGCTGAAAATTTTAGAGGCATCTTGGAGTTATCCAGTGTATTCTAAAATACAAATCGCTTTTCGTGTCTCGGTTGTCGATTTCGAGTTGATACTTGATTATTTGAGAAAAATTAATCCAAAAACTTGGGTATCGTAATAAAAAAAATTCGTGATAGTAGTTATTCTAATAACAGTAGCGGATCGGTGGTGGTGGGGGGAGGGGGGGGGGGGGAGTTGAAAGCTTCTCCGAAATACCCGAAAATTGAAATTTGTAAGACAAACAGCAGTTTATTTAAATGGAAAATGGAATTTTTCGGATTTTGGATTTTCAAAGTTGGCGATCTTAAATTATGCATTTTTCGGATTTAATTGTTTGACTGGAATGTATTGTATTTGGAAGTTTCCGAATGTTGAATCAGTTGAATCTTGAAAATTTCAGAATTGGGTAATAAAATTTTTAGAATTTCGAATTCCTAAATTACGAATCATAAATTTGAAATACAGTGTAAGAAAAAATATTTGAAAGTTGTCAGATTTCAAATTTGTTTAATCTAGATATTTTTAACATGAAAATTATTACCTTTCATAACTTTGTGGATTTTATCTTCTTGAAATTCACAAAATAAATACAATTTTTTGTCAAAATTCCACTGTTAAAAAAAATATTCTGAAGTTTGTATATTTTGAGTTTGTTCTTCAATCTTGAAGTTTTTAGATTTGGAGATTAAAAAATTCAAAAATATAATTTTTGAACGTTTTATTCCTTAACGATATTATTTTCAATCATAATATTCTTCCAATTTACTAGTAAAAATAAATTGCGAAATTTCCAAACATCAAATTCGTTCAACTCTAAAATTTTCGAAATTCGAATTCTAATGTAACAAACTATTAAATTTGTCGAGATCTAAATCAATTCTACTATTCGTACTCCATATTCAGCGAAAATTTTCTTTCTTAGCAAGTTATTTTGGAGTCAACATTTTATGAATTTTTGCAGTCAAAATCACTAAAATTATCTGGATCTTGAAGTTCCAAAAATTGACAGTATAAAATCAAAAACTCAGAATTTCAGAGATTCTGAATTTACAACTTCTGAAATTCAAATTTGTCTTTTTTCAAACTTCTTCTTTTTTGGAATATGATGACAATGAACAAAAATTATAAAATCAATCATTTAATGCATTGCAAAATCGGAATTCATCAATTAACATACCTAAATGAGGAAATATAAACATGAGTGATATCGAACTATAAAATTTGACACTCCAAAAAATTAGAAATTCTATCTTTCGTTCTGCACTTCATTATAAACTTAAAATTTCTAAAGCTTCAAAATTAAACTATTTTTTTCCATTTCCAGACTTCGAGACTACGAAACTTTAAAATTTTTACACTTCGTAAATTTCTAAGACATCGAAAATTCCAAAAATGCACACTTTTTGAATTTATAATTCAATCATCTTTTCCATTCTTGTATTGAATTTAATCTATGGAATCAATTGATTGAAGCGAAATAAAAAATGTTCAATTTGCTCTAGAAAAAACTCTATGACTCCAAACTCTGTAAATAATGTCTCCATACATTATACATTATACCAATAAATGATCGTCATTCTCTTGTCAAAATTTTGTCGACAGCCCAAGCCCCCCCCCCCCCCCAAGATTAAATCACACATCCGCCACTGTCTCATAATAAACACATCTTCCTTTCTCCGAAGACAAAGACTGTATAATAAACAACAACCCAAGTACGCAAGAGAGAACCGCCTCCATCCATCTTGCCATTCGTAAACAAGCATGCTTAAACTCACATTAAGTCCCGCCATTGGCAAATGACCCAAAAACTCCAAAAGCCAATGAAGTCTCGAATTCCGACTCACATCAGTTACCCGCCACCGGAAACTGTTTTCTTTCCCGAATGCGAGGGTCTTCCCCGATCATTCCATCATTTCAACAACTGCTCAAATTCTGGCTAGATACACACTTGGCACGAGGACGTAATAGCTCGGCGGCGTTATCGTGCATAAAGACAGTTCTTGGCACGCGGAATATACACATTCGCAGTCTCCATACGGAACATGAAACACGCACCAAAAGATCTTTCTAAACGAGACAATACCGAGCGAGAATTATGGCTTTGCGCGAAGTCGTCATGGAAATAGAAGCGCGGGCGTAACTCAAAATCGAGGCAAAACAAAAAAACACGCGAATCCGCTGTTTCTTATTCCGTGCGCCAAGAAAGATTTCACGCTCGGTTCCATCATCCGCGGAGGGATGGAAACGCGCTAACTACATAATTAATGTATTCGACGACAAACGCGAGAGCGCTTGGAAGATCTCTTTGACGCACTAGAATTATAGCGGCACGGTGACAAGTGGCTGGAGCAGTGGCAAGTATCGTGGCGCGTAAAGAGTAAATCCAGCGTCCTTTACCTCTGGTTGACGCCCGTTTATGACAAGATGAGTTTTTAACAAGCTGTGTACGAGCTGCTCCCAGTACTTTGGTTTCAAACACTGATTACAACGAAGTGAATGCTGGCAGGTAGCAGACGCTTCAGTGGTTTTGCGGGTGTGGGTTTTTTGCGGTGATTGTAGCTGATTTGAGTCAGATTTGATTCATGACTGAAGTTTGTTCTCGACTGTGTTCAAAGATTGGTATCATCCCTCATCAGTCTGATTCGAATTATCCTGATTATTAGTTTGTATGGTAGTTTCAGAAATGTTGGGAAATCAGTGATCTAGCTTCAGTGTGATCTCTGAAAGTGTAAGAGTAATTATACAGTCTTATCGGAATCTAGATAGTTTTAGACGATTTCAACAAGTGTGATGATGGCTTCGGAAATGTTGTAAAGTTACGCTCTTAAAAATGCCACTGATTGAATTAGTCCTCGAGTGAATCAGTGATTAAAGAACATGTCACTGAATCAATCAGTAATGGCTTAACTGATTCAATCAGTCACTACGTGCATCACTGTTGAATCAGCGATTTGGGAGCATGTCACTGAATCAATTAGTAATGACTTTTCTGATTTAATCAGTCACTATGTGCATCACTGATGAATCAGCGATTCATAGGTGCAATATTCATTAGTGCAATGATTTTCAATAAAGATGAGTCCAAGATCTAATTTCAGTGTTTCGATTTGTGCTCTCCTCAGAAACAAGTGTACTACATCATCACTGATTCATTCAGTCATACATGACTGCAAATGAGCGATTCATCCCACTGTTTTGATCAGTGATTCTTCATCGCTAATTGAAAGGTTGTTTCTCTCTGATAGCCAGTGGCTCAGATCCGATTATTGTAATTAGTCATTTACCACTGATAATCAGTGAAATCTGACTGTTTCGAACAGTGATTCGTCTCGCTGTTGACTGTTTCGAACAGTGATTCGTCTCGCTGTTTGAATCAGTGATTTTCCGTCACTGAATGAAATAATCGTTTCTCACTTATTGCCAGTGGCTAAAATCCGATTATTTCAGTCAGTCATTTACCACTGACAATCAGTGAAATTTCACTGTTTTTTTTGAGAGAGTAGTGATAAACTCCAATGGAATCTTCAAAATAGTGTGAATAATTTTTTTATTCACTCTGCTCAAAGATTAGTATCATCTGTTATCAGTCTTATCAGAGTTCTGGTAATTTCAGGAAATTATAACAAATAGTTTCTTTGATTGCTGCAGGAATGTCGAAAAACGAGTGATTTAGCTTCAATGGAATCTTCATAAAAGTAAAAATAATTATTCTATTGACTATTCTGAAAGACTGGTTCTTTATCAGCCTTATCAGAATCTAGGTAATTTCAGTCGATTCCAATAACTAGTTTCTATGATAGCTCCAAAAATGTCGAACAACAAGTAATTTAGCTCCAGTGAAATCTCTATGTGAAAATGATCATTTTATTTACTGTACTGGAAAATTAGTATTACCCCTTTTCAGTCTCATCAGAAGAGAGGCAATTCCAGTCGATTCTAATAACTAGTTTCTATAATGGCTCTAAAAATGTCGAAAACAGAGTAATTTAGTTTCAATGAAATCTTTAGGAAAATAGAAATAATAATTTTTTCGACTCTACCCAAAGACTAGCATCATCCCTTATCAGTCGTATCAGAATTCAGGTAATTACAGTCGATTCCAACAACTAGTTTCTATGGTAGCTTCTGAAACGAAAAATAAGTATTTTATCGACTGTGCCTAAAGATTAGTACCATCTCTTATCAGTATTATCAGAGCCCAAGTAGTTTCAGTCGATTTCAACTATTCCAGTGTCTATGACAGCTCCAAAAATGTCGAAAAACTAGTAATCATTCCTCATACATATCATACATCGCAGCAGAGAACATAGAAACTACAGAAAAATCAAATAGTGTTCTACAGTACACGCGCAAATACATTCCCGAAAAAGCCATGGCGATCGATAAATGCAATTTTCCGTTCTCATTTCGGATGGATTATCCAATATAAACGACTGCGACGAGCTAGTTAACCTAACAGGTTGGCTAGACTCCAGGCGTTGTTCCATATGTAAATACATTGTCACCCTCGTACACGTGTAGCCCCGCGACGCAGTATTTAGTAGAGAACACGTAGAGACGACGTTCCCGTTCCTCCTAGCTGTCGTATCTCTGCCCGTGATATTTCACGCTACGCTGAGTTTTGCATTTGCTCGAATTGGCTTTGTCCCTTCGTCCAGGCGTTCTTCGGGGTTCAGTTTTCAGCATCACGAATTACAATAAGTCCTAACAAGCACGTCGGGAAGTCGACGAAAAATCCTCTTCAGTTACTGAGCGAGAACGAGCTTGTTTTTGTTTTTTTTGGAGTAATTAACACAGCAGACCTCTCGTTTACGATACGTGCTTTCATAATGATATGTCAGGTTATCAAAACGTTCGTGTGGCAATCAGTACGTTACAGAATGTTTCCGGTTGTTATTAAACATGGTATTTCTGGAAAATCCAACTTCTGGATAGGAAACATCGTTTTGATGGAAATTTGTATTACGAAAGTTTTGGTACTGTATGCAGTAGAAATCGAGTTTTTGATGAAGGAAATATGAATTGTGAGAACGAAGTGAATGCAGTTGGAAATGACGATTACAAAATGGAGTTGACGGTTTTGAATCTGGAGTTTGTGGAGTTTTTGTGTGTCTATTGGCGATTCGATGGTGTTCGGATAAGATGTGTGTCAGAACTGATTCGATACTTAATTTTGATAAATATAGAATGTACGATGCGAATTTGATTCCATCAACTGCCACATTAACA
>JAPYZK010003808.1:0-11300 GCA_030522785.1 Platygaster equestris
AAAATTCTAAAAACTTTGAGCATTTTGAAGATCTCGCAAATTATTTAAATTTCTAGAACTTCGGAATTTTTATGAAGAATCTGAGAATCCTGAAAAATCGAAGCATTTCGAAAAATTTGAGAATTTTTGAAATTTCGTAGTCCAAAAATGTCAAAAGTCATAAAATGTTCGCAAATTCAGAGAATTTCGAAAATTTGTATAGTTTCAAACATTTCGTACGTATTCAAAATTCACCCTGTTTCAGATAATCGAAAAATTTCCGAAAACTTCGAAAGTTTCGAGAATTTTGAAAATGTCAAAAACCGCGAGAATATTACAAATTCAAAAATTTTAAAAATTAGGAGGTGTTCACAAATTACAGGAATTGCGAAAATTACCAAAATTTAGATTCCAGGAATATCGAAAATAAGGAAACATTTTTTTCGAAATCCCGTCTCGAAAATTTTTTCTGCGTTCGCCTCTGGTTATTGATATCCATATATTTGTCATAGATATCCATAAATATTCCATAGATATCCTATAGATACATTATAGATATTTCATGGATATCCATAGATATTCCATATATGTCATTGTCATCTATAGATATGTCATAGATACTCAATAAAATACTATAAATATCTCTAGGTATTCAATAAATAGGCATGGTGGCAAATGCACAACTTTTTTTTGTACATGTGGACTATTAAGCAAGGGACTATTGTACATCTCCTATTATATATAATGGGAGATATACAATAGTCCCTTGTACAATAGTCCACATGTACAAAAAAAAGTTGTGCATTTACCACCATGCCAATAAGATATTCCATGGATGTCCATAGATATTCTACAGATATGTCATAGATATCCATACATATCCATAAATCTTCCATCGGTATCCATATATATTCTACAGAAACGTCATAAATATCCATACATATGTCATAAATATCAATAAACATGTCTCAGATACCCATAGATACGATCTATGAAAAAAATCCACATCCCCATTTTTGGTAGACTGAATTTCTACACGTTCTCTTATCAGAATCTTGCCATTCGGAAGATGCATTACGGTGACGAGGGTTACAAAGAGAAAACTGTTTTTCGTACGTGACACATCGCCTGACAATGCGAATGTTTTGTTATTCTAAAGGTGTTTTTACTCCAACTACTGTTAGCATTACAACCCGTTAGGCGACGAATTAAGTACTCCACTTTGGAGAGAACGTTCTACAGAAAAAATTCAGTCTTATTCATCGATGAATTTACGGATCACACGTCAATATCCATGATAATGAAAAAATTACAGCGATAATAAAAATATTCGGGTTTTGGAGTGCACCGGATTTGAAAGGTCTCATAGAGAACTGTAAAAAACAAACGTAACTCATTATTTTGTCCCTGCACCACTCGGTCCTTCCGCTTTTAAAAACTCTTCTCCCTTCTCCCTGGCGTCTTCTCCTTCCTCGCTGACTACTTTCCATCAGCCACAACAACTCGTCTCGTGTTAGTTACACCGCCGAGTTTCTCAGGTTCACCGCGAGCTTCTCGCTTCGCCGGCTCTCATAAGACCACGAGGTCCGAAAATCCACCGTCATTCCTCCAGTTTTTCCCCGTTATCCGCGTTGAAAATGCGATTTCCCTCACTGTTTTCCACGTGAAAAGTGACCAGTGGTAAAAAAAAGTCTTTAGAATGTTATTTACATTTAAATCGTTAAATCGTCGATATACATCGACAATTTTACAACTAGTGGCACAATGTGCTGTTTCTCCACTCATAAGTGTTATTTCTTAAATAGGACTATTCATTTCGGGAAGTGGATCTTAATTTGAAGTCTTCTTTAGATTTTTCAAGTTGGATTCGAATCGTTGCATAGGGAAAAACGTTGAATCATTTGAAAGTGTGTCGAAGAAATGATCGCGGCTGCTTAGTTTAATTGAGCACAATTGCAAGAATCGCATTGATTGTCAGTGGTTGGCTGCATCGCGCAAGAAAGTGTTGTGCTTTTACACTCAGGGATTCGCTTTTTCGAATGTGGCATCGCTAGTCTGCACGCACTAAGAGCAGGTAACGAATCGTATTCTTCGCTCGTTTTCCGCCGCGATCGTCAACGGTAAATTTGATCAACATTGTGAATTTGATCATAGTTCCTTAATTATTCATGAGTATGAATGATAGTGGGTTGTTTAACTAGTGGGGTAGGGTGGATTTTTATGATTGCTCAGAATACTCATTTTTCACACTTTCCAATGATCCTGAAGAACTGAAAATGCAAAATTTGGTAAATTGTCCAAAAACATTGAAAAAATATAAAATTCGAAAGAAAACTAAAAAAAAATGACGTGAAAGTATGTATGACTTGTACTTATGTATGCACTGTGATATACATACGTAATATAATTATTGTTCTAGTTAATGATGCTTGATTATAATTTTTCTGTGAAAAATGACATTCCACAAGCATTATGAAATACCAAAGAAGGTGATTATCACATGAATATTTTACACGAGAATAATTTTTTCGAAGGTATCTGTCGATGTATTTACGATAAGTTTCTTATCTAATCACTTGATTTCTTGAATCGCGAGATAATGGAGATCGATTCCATTTCAAAAGTACATATCAAATGATTTTCCGTGGAAATTTACGAAGTATTAAACACTTTGATTGATAAATGTATCATAAGACACTTTCGTAATCTAAATAAATTGAATTTGAATAAAATTATTGTTGATTCCTCTTTATTGGATAAAAAATCACCAAACCGACGAGTTAAAATTCCAAAATACCACAAACTGGTAATATCAAAATTTTTAACATTATAATCAAACTTCAGAGAATTTATATCTAAAAAATGACGCAATCTGAAATACCACAAGTTTCTCAAATTCCAGTAAATATCAACTGGTTATCTATTTTTATATGTTCTCAAACTTGATACCATTCGAATTTCAATGGTTCAAAAAAAAAAAATCCAATCAGGAAATGATAATTATTCTAATCCCAGTACTTTCATTCGAATCCTCATTTAAATTCATAGGTATTTGTAGGAAAACGTTGAATTATTGTCGTGTAACGGGAATGCTTTTTTCGTATTGCGTCATCCACGTGTTTCTGGTTTGTCCGAAAAATCGCTCGCGATCAAAAAATTTCAATTCGAATTTTCCGAATTTTGTTCATTTCAGTATTTTTACTTCGTATGATGCGGAATCTTCACGATTTTTATCCACATAATTATGAATTACCGGAACCCAGAGATAAAAAAAGGCATGAAACGCGAAAGAAAGTGGTTTTTTGTGATCACATAATGAAAACGTAATTAGATATCTCGATCAAAATCGTTAATTAGCGCGCTACGCACGGTTCCGCACGTTCGCGAAACGCCTCGCGAAGCTGAAAAGAAAGGGCATGAACTCTGCATTGAAGGCTCACTTTGTGCTGCGAGTGAGTCACGTCGTTTTAGCTTATTCCATCGAAAGGGCTTGACTCGTGCTTCATACGCAGATACAATCAATATCATTTTTCCTCCTGCGATAAAACATCATTGGAAGCACTTTTCATGAGATAAAAACACGTTTGGAAATAGACGATCTTTAGGATACATGATCATAGTCGATCAGAGGAAGGCGGGTTTGGGGGGTTCACCCCCCCCCCCCACCTGAAAGTTCAGTGGAGTTCATATTTTAATTTTGAAGTCCTAATGATTGGAAATTTGTGGTTCAGAATAGTAGTAAGAACTTTGAAACCTATAGGCTCGAAATTTTGAGTACAAGGTTCAAATTTGAAGTTTGAGGTTTGAATTTGAACCGGGGCGAAGGCAGAAAAAATTTTCGGGAGGGGTTTAAAAAAAATGTTTTCTTGTTTTCAGAATTTCTGGAATCAAAATTTTCGTAATTGTTGCAATTATTCCTGTAATTTTTGAAATTCTCTTAATTTTTGAAATTTCTGAAATTTGGAATATTCTCGTAATTTTTGAAAATTCCCAAATTCTTGAAACTTTCGAAGTTTGTGGAAATTTTCCGATTATTTGGAATACTGACAATTTTTAATGTTTGGAATTATAACATTTTTCGCAATACTCTGAATTTTCGGAAATTTTATGACTTTTGGCATTTCTGGACTTTACAAAATTTCAAAAATTGTCGAAATTTTCGAAATGCTCCGATTTTTCAGAATTCTCAGATTCTTTATAAAAATTCCAAATTTTTATAAATTTTAATAATTTGCGATATCTTCAGAATGCTCAAAGTTTTTGAAGTTTCTGGAAATTTCATAATTACTTTAATTGTTTGAATCAATGAAGCTGTTGAAATTTCTAAATTCCCTAATTCTAACATATTCACAATTTTTTTCGAATCACGAAGATTTTATAATTTTTCGAGAATTTATAAACTTTCGTTATCTTCAAAATTGATAAAGATTTCCGAAATCTCCTGTTTTCCGAATCACTTAAACTTTGGAAAATCAAAAACATTTTTTGGAATTATAAAAAATTTAAAAACTCTGAATTTTCGAAAATTTCATAATTTTTGGATGTTTCAGACTATACAAAAGTTTCGAAATTTTGTAAAAAATTGCATTATTGAAGTTTCTAATTTTCTAAATATACATGTGTATATATATATATGTCTTTATGCACAATTGAAACGGGAAAAAGTGGTTGAAATAAATTCAGATGGTCAATATAGTGATGTATACAGTTAGTAATGCAAAAAATAAGTCGAAGTATGTTTTTGAATTCAGCTGTTATCAATGTGTTACATAGTTCTTATCGCTCTAGTTTGACCGGAAAATAACTTGAGCGATATTCGGTCATTGCGATAACACCTGCTGTAACAAATATTGAAATTGTTTGGCTAGCAATAAAAGTGACTAACAATCAGAAGGCCGAGCCGGTTTTTCATTGTTCCTAGTTGTTTTTTGTATTGACTCGCTCGATCGTAATAGTTGAGAGTTTCTCACATTTAAGTACATATTTTCGAAATCCATGTAATGTTTTTTGGAACATTTGGAAACTTTCCGGAACTTTAGGCAATTTTCGGTTACGTAAGAGAATTTTCCAACTCCCGATTTGGTATTTGAGTAATTTCGAATAATTTTTGCAGAATCCAAACAATTTTTGTTTTTTTCATTATTTGCTGTTAGTCCCCAGGATTTTGATAATTCCCAAAAAATATCCAAAAATTATGCGTTTTTGAGAAACATTCGAAGTTTTCCGAAAATTCCCCAAAATAGTTCAAAACGTGTATTCAAACTTACAAATTTTTTTTTAAATGACTCAAAATATACCTCATGAAGTCTGATCAGATCCGCAGATTTCAAGAATCGTAATTTCTTATCCAAAACGTCATTTCTCATGTTTTTCGAATTTTATACTGCCGAATAAATTGAACAAAAATTTTTGAAATTGTACAGAATTTTGTAGAAACTCGAAAATTTTGAAAAAAAATTCCAGAATGATGTAGGAGTTTTCAAGAGAACAATCCATAACGTGGTTACGAGAAATGCCATACGTAGCGAGTATGCACGAAGGTCATGTTTTGTGAGAGTACATTTTTGGGAAACTTGGCGCAAGAAGTGTAGCCGTACTTTGAATAAACATGTAGCGTGCGACTCGATCCACTTTGCTTTGTGAAACTTCACATTCGCTCGGCTTCAGTCGGTGTTCGCGGCGAATAGAATTGCAGATAAGTGGATCGTAAAGCAACCCACCGAACAGGACAAGCGATCCATCCTTTCCCGCGGGCTCTTCCTTTTTTTCCTGCGCGTAAGTGCGCAGCGCTCATTCAGTCGTTTCCTATATCACATCATAAAACCAGATCTGCTGCACAACGGAAAATTGACGGATTCTTCGATTGAAACTTCAAGTTCCTGGACTTTGAACCTTCGAAATCCAAAATTTACATCTCCTCAAACATTCACATTTTCGAACTTAAAATCCACAAAAATTGTCCCTCCAATTTTGATCCATGTTCAAAATTTTCGAAAATATGCACTTGTACGCATTTTTTTCATCAATTCGTGACAATATTTCCGTAAATCACTCTTCGAATGGTCACGCTGTTCCAATCATTGATTGAAGAGATTAGAATGACATCATTAGCATTTGCGTTCGAGCAAACAAAGCATTTGTCCGGGGCGTTGCGGACTTTGTAGATCGGAATATTTTCGAATGATTATCGTGTATTTTTATACACGGCCGAGCAAGCCGAACGAGGGAAGAGCCGAGCCAGTCCTTATGTCGCGCGAAGCGTAGCATTTCACGGTGCTTGCATTACTTACAATCAGCGGCCCAACTTTTACGAAACCATTTCCTATGCAATTTCGTTCGGATTTTATGCATATTTATGTAATCCAAGTATTTTTGTGCAAAGTGCTGAGTTTTGAGAAATATGAAGCGTCAGGAAAAAACATCGAAATGAAAATTATCAACATAATCTACAATAATTAAGGATAAATTCTAGGAATCTATAGAAATTGATGTGAGTCAATGGGAATTGATGGGATTCGATAGGAAATGATGGTAATTGATAGGAATTAATGAGAATCGATAGGAATTGATAGAAATGAATGGGAATCGATAGAAATTAATGTGAATCGATGGGAATTCATAGGAACGAATGGAAATTGATAGGAATTGATGGGAATCGATAATAATTTATGGGAATCGATACGAATTGATAGGAATGAATGGAAATCGATAGGAATTGTGGAGAATCGATAGGAATTGATGTGAATCGATGGGAATTGATAGGATTGACAGGGAATTGATAAGAATTGATGGGAATCAATAATAATTTATGGGAATCGATAGGAATTGATATAAATGAATGGGAATCGATAGTAATTGATACAGTGGTTGTTGAGAATCGATAGGAATTGATGTGAATCGATGGAAATTAATAGGAACGAATGGGAATTGATAGAAATTGATGGGAATCAACAATAAGTTATGGGAATCGATAGGAATTGATATAGGAATTGTTGAGAATCGATAGGAATTGATGTGAATCGATCGAAATCAGCAGGAACGAATGGAAATTGATTGGAATTGATGGGAATCAAAAATAATTGATCGAAATTAATTTGAATTGATATAAATCGATAGGAATTGATGGGAATCAATAATCATTGATGGAAATCGATAGAAATTAATATGAATTGATATAGGAATTGATGGGAATCGACAGAATTTGATGAGAATCTATAGGAATTGATGTGAATCGATGGGAATTGATGGGAATCCATGGGAATTACTAAGAATTGATGGGAATCGATGGGAAGCAATAGAAATTTATCAGCATTGACAAATTCAAAACTTTCAGTATATTTGAAATTCAAATTTTCAAAATATCTAAATTCGTAGATGAGGAAGTTCAGGACTCAAAAATTCAAATCGAACGATGAATTTTTCAGAAATCCTGATTCAAAGTTTCATCCATTGCATCAATGCGAGCACGATCTCGTCAGTGTATTTCAAAAAAAGACGTTCGGTCATAGAACTCGTATTTCCAAAAATAGAGCAGTGCTTATTTTGGTTCTCTTGTGGACGAAACAAGCTTTTGCCGTTTCGTCGCTTTTTTCTCGTGGCGCACGCTTTGGGTACTATTTTCCGAAACTTCGAGGTCGAAAGCATTTTCCATAGAATTTCGAAAACGTACTCAAATTCCTATTTTTCGTAAACTGGAAACGAAATAGAAAAATTTCGGAAATTGAAGGTCACACAAAATTAGTGCTAGAATTTAAAAAAAAGCTCTTAACTCTGCATTATTGCAAATTTTAATTTTGAGATAAAAATTCCGCACTAAAAATTCCCAAATACTTGAATTCCAAAATCCCAAGTCACAAAATTGGATCGATGATTCGTTTGGGTACCAACCCCCGTTTGAATAATGTCTACGAAAATAAATACGAGGCCCCGATGACGCCGAAGAACCGAAAGCGCATTTGGCTCTAAAAATAAAGCAAAATCGCGCCGCTAATTCATTGATGTAATCACCTTACATTGAATACGTCAATTAGACTGAAAAAGCGCGAGACACCATCAATGGTGTGGGTTTTGGATTTCGTGGTCTTCTTCTTCTCGACGGAGAAACCGGTTGGCGTGTTCTGATTCATGCCGACCTTGGGTCTGTTAGCGTGGATCCCGAAGTTCAGGGCTCTCATTTGTACATTTCAAGCCATATTAAGGTGGCACAGCGAACATAAAACACATGAATTTTAAATGCGTAACAAATTGAAGGCAATTAATCGCAAATTAGTTACGGTAGTAACTTATTTATCGCATAATTTTTTAAAATAAATAACGCGTTGTGTGCCAGCTTAAGACTTAAGCTAGCACACACCATTGAAAACTAGAAGTTTTTAACTTAATTTGAGGGGCAATCATTAGTTTCAATTTGTTATGTACTAAACTGTAAAAAAAATTTATAATTTTTATGGAAAAATGAGTTGTGTGTCAGCTTAAGATTCAAGCTAGCATAAAGTCAATAAAAGTCGACATTCCTGTCATTAATCGATAGGGTATGATTACTCATTCGTTACACACCTGACACCAGAAAAATCCATTCACCTCGTGATTTTTATGAAAAAAGATCGATGTTCTGTGCCAGTTTGAGATTCAAGCTAGCTCACCCCATTAAAAACTAGAAATTTATGACTTAATTTAAGAGGCAGTTATTATTTTTAATTTGTTACATAATAAACTGCAAAAAAATTTATGATAATTATTGAAGAATGAGTTGTGTGCCGGCTCCAGATTCAAGCTAGCACACTCGAGGGAAGTCAAAATTTTCGTACAAAATAGGTAGGGGACGATGAACTACAATTTGTGACGCAATCAACACTGAGAAATAATCAATAATATTGTCGAAAAAAATGACCAAATCACTAGTGAAACCGGCGCTTGCCAGAATATTATATCATATACATTGTCTATAAAGCATTCAGGGGTCGTAGTTTTCTTTTGTTTACAGAGAAAACAGTTAATCACGGTCAGGTATGAAGTGTAATTTGCAAGTCAGAGCGAAAGTTCATTCACCGAATAATTTTTTCAAAACATTACGGGTTTTATGCCAGCTCAAGACTTACGCTAGCACACACCAAGAGAAATTAGAAAATTTTGACTTTGTTTGATAGTTAACTATTGACTCTCATTCTTTACGTAATAACCTGTAAAAAAAATTGATAATAGTCATCTGAAAATGAGTTGCGTGCTGGCTGAAAAAATTTGAGCTGGCGCGCATTCAAGAAAATTCAGTATTTTCGCACTAAATGGGTAGAGAATAATCAACTACGATTTGATACGCACTTGACACTATAACAAATTATTCTATTCTGGACGCGTGACTCTTATGACTCTATCATTACTTCCGTTCAACCGCGTCTGTGAACTCGTGATTCGTATTTTAAAAATATGGAAGGTTTTCGTCAATCACGAGTGACGAAAAAAATTTTTTTTCATAATAATCAGATTCGTTGGTATTCTGGTATTTCGAAACAAAAAAAATGAAATGGTCAGGAAACTTGTAAACCTTAAGTAGATTATCTATTTCAGCTCTAACGCCATCAATATCGATTAATATTTCAATATTCCATGACTATCCCTAAAGTCACCTAGATGCGTGACTCTTGTGAATCTAGTGACTCTGGCATTTCTTTCGTTTAACCGCGGCTGTGTACTCGCGATTGAGATTTCCATAACGTTCCTGATGATTCATTGAGAACATAGAAGGTTTTCGTCAATCACGAGTGACTACGAAAAATTTTTTTCATCATCATCAGGTTCGTTGGTATGGTATTTCAGAATGATAGAAAAATTGAAATGGTCAGGAAACTGTTTAACTTTTAGCAGATTATCTATTTCAGCTCTAGCTCCATCAACTTCAACTGAAATTTCAATATTTCATGAATTATCCCTAAAGTCACCTGGACGCGTGTCATTACTTCCGTTAAACCGCGTCTGTGAACTCGCGATTAATATTTTTATGACTAAATAAATAAACGTGTACTCCTACTTGAAAATGACAAATTGTACGTAAACGTGACTAATTGTTTTCTTCCAAAACGGACGAAAAAAACGAGCCCTAAAATCTTTATAGACTATGCACATACTATATGCTGGCAAGCACCTGTTTGGCGAGGAATAGGTCATTTTTTCGATAATATTATTGATTTTTCCATAGTGTCCAGTGTGTAACAAATTGTAGTTCATCATTCTCTACCTATCTGGTGGGGAATGAGTGTGTGCTAGCCTACATCTTAAGCTGGCATACAACTTATTTTTTCATGAAAATATTTAATTTTTTCTACAGTTAATGACATCACAAATTGAAACCAATTATTACTCATCAAATTGAGTTGAAAATATCTAGTTATTCATGGTGTGTGCTAGCTTAAGTCTTAAGCTGGCACACAACCCGTTATTTTTTCCAAAAAATATGTGATAGATGAATTTCTACCCTAATTTGCGATTAACTGCCTCCAATTTGTTACACATTTGAAATGTATGTGTATTATGTTCGCTGTGCCATCATAATATGTCTTACATTTCACACATGTACTCGCCTAGACGAGTCCTCGTAATGAGCGTACCCGATAATGCAATTTTATGCGCGGCGTTAAGTGCTGCTTCGTTTTTTCAGAGCAGACGAAAATGAATTAATAACAAAGGGATATAGAGAAATCGGTTGTTTTGAGATGTGTACGTTCCAGGGGTGAACGTAGAGGAAGGTTTTAGGGGGTTGAAACCTTTCCCGAAATTTGGAAAAGACTGGTTTTTTTGTTTGCAAGTAATATGAGTAGAAATTAGAATAATATGTGTATTCATAAAATTAGAAACTTCAATAATACAATTTTGTACGACATTTTGAAATTTTTGTGTAGCTCGAAACACCCAAAAATTATGACATGTTCGAAAATTCAGAGTTTTGACATTTTTTATTACTCCAACAATTTTTTTTAATTTCCGAAATTTTTAGTGATTCGAAAAAACCGAAAATTCCGGAAATCTTTATCAGTTTTGCAGAAGATAAGGAAAGTTTAGAAAGTCTCGAAAAATTATAAAACCTTCGTAATTCGAAAAAACTTGTGAATATGTCAGAATTTGAAGAATTTAGACATTTCAACAGTTTCATGGATTTGAACAATCTTAGTGATTTTGAAAATTTCAAAAATTCCAAAAACTTTGAGCATTTTGAAGATCTCGAAAATTATATGAAATTCTAAAACTTTGAAATTTTTATGAAGAATCTGAGAATCCTGCAAAATCGGAGCATTTCGAAAATTTTGAGATTTTTTGAAATTTCGTAAAGT
>JAPYZK010003809.1:0-11300 GCA_030522785.1 Platygaster equestris
AATTTTTATTTTTTGTAAACAAATAGTTTGTAACTGACATTTTTGGGGATTGCAAATTTTTCAATTAACATTATTGAAATTTGAGAATATAAATTTCCGTGTGAAGAGCGGGAAAAATCTCGACTCTTTTTATTCAAAATACAAAAGACTTCAAAATTCTGACGCAATCACTCCGTAAAATAAATAATAATTTCTTGAAACTCGAATCGAATTGTTGTTTTATTACTTTAAAACTCGGACACGTAAAATAAATAAAACCAAATGACATAATTAAAGTTCGAACGTTTTATTACTTGTTATCTCGTTATTTATTCCGAAACCCAATTCATCCTACTTTTATTGTTTCGAAACTTGGTCATCATATTATTTCAATAAAATAAATGTAGCTTAATAATTCCGATGTTTAGCTGTTTTGTTACCTCGTTAATTGTTCTGAAACTCGAACATTTATCAATTCGTTCTTAATGATACTAAAATTTAATTGTATTTTTATTCGAATTCTTTGTTCACGCGATCAAGTAATGAAATAAACGTGCGTTATTGCGCAAGAAATAAAGTATATAAGAACGTCCAAAAAACAGAATCGTCGCATTTGGATGCCAACTGTTCGCTAGTGAGCAAACTGCTAAATTCAGAGTAAAAAAGGAGATTCTCATTGAGGATAGAACTATACCAAGTTGTAAAAGTAAGAATATATTGAGAGAATAATATTTTTGAAAATTTTATTGACAATTTTATATTTTATATACTAACAGTGTCATCGTCAAAAAGCTATTTCGAAATCTATCGGAGGGGAATCCTAGCGAACGAACGCTTAAAGAAAAGAAAAGGGAAAACTTTAACGCAATATGACCCAGAGTTCGTAAAATTTGAGAAAAACAAGAGAAGAGACTTTCAACTTGTTAAAGACGGCCGTAGAGCTTTCCAACAATTCAAAATAGATCTCCCTTCAGAACCGGCTCCATTTTGGACGTCAGAAATAATAGATTTATTTAAACAAAACATCGTTCTCGAAGAACGATTAGAAGATAGTCCAATTGTCAACAACAACGACCCAATCACACCTGGTGGAATCGATAAAGATCCCTTTTTGAAAGTATTCGAGAACGCGGAAAGGTTTTTCCAACAAGCGAAATCCTTGTCAATGCCACGGTTAGATTAAGTTTATAATTGTGTATCGTCAACCTTTTTAACAATTGCATTTCTTGTTGAATAAACAATCGGCTTTTAATTTTAATATTTGTTTTATTTCGAACCTTCAACCACTTTTCAGGATCTATAAGAACCTCAAGGGTTGCTTAAGGCGGTTGTCTTAAGTCGGTCCTTTTTGTGGACGACCTCGCTCGTCACAAAAAAAAGATGGCGCAGTCGGCAGGACGTTGATTTGTTCGTAAAAATGTTCTTAACGGGCATTTCAATGTCTAACAGGACAGCTTGACCGTCCCGTAGAATAACTTGTGTTTGCGGACATCTTGTTGTCCAGAGAGATTCAAAAGTGTTTGAAGGTGTTGAAAAATAAATGGTCTGACGAGATATGACGATTAAAATTACAAAAGAACCGGGAATCCCAGATGGTCTTTGCGTAGAAGATAGCATTGGAGAATGGGTCCAAGAATTCTTACAGATTGATGATTTATTTTCATCTCCCGATACTTTAACGAAACTTTTACAAATGTTTTATTATTTCAGACGAAATTTCGAAGATGCAATCGCTTTAAAAGGGTTTTGGGAAGTATTTTACGTAATATTCGAGCCTTACTTACAAGATTTCCAGAGTTAAAAAAAAAAAAAAAAAATCATACCTTCGATCAATTGACTATTGAGTCATATTTTTGAATTGACTATTGAGTCATATTTTTTTGAATTGACTATTGAGTCATATTTTTAAATTGACTATTGAGTCATATTTTTTTGAATTGACTATTGAGTCATATTTTTGAATTGACTATTGAGTCATATTTTTGAATTGACTATTGAGTCATATTTTTGAATTGACTATTGAGTCATATTTTTTTGAAGTGAAACTTTTGAGTCATATTATTATTTTTTTTTTGTGAAACTTTTGACCTTTCTGAATATTTATCCTCTCCAATAGAACTAAAAGGGTGGAAGAAAATAAATCATCGGTTTACTCGCTTGAATATGTAAAAACTTCCTTCTTTTCAATGAACCAAATACGCAAACCCTCTCATTAAGAACCGCAAGTTCTTGAAACCCGCTTCCCTTCTCGAATATCATTCATTTTGGGAGAAACGCGACACCCCTTCGACAAATGCCTGTCCAGAGAACTCCCGTTACTAGAAGGACTCTCCAAAACGAAAGTGAAGAAAACGAACAAAAATATTTAAACCGCCAACTACCATACAATAAAGCGGAATCACATAGTATTGACAATTTGATAGATCTTGAAAAAACCTTAGAATTTTCTAAACCTGGATCTTTTGACCTTTCCGATTTACACCCCTTTGTCCCAAATTCGAACGGAAATAACCCCTTCTTTCTTAAATTAAAAGACGAGAAAATGTCCCATGCGATTCGCCTCAAGGACGCGGTGGACACCGTGCCTCGCTTTTCAGGTGGAGGCACTGGCCCAAGTTACAGAGAATTTTCCATAGCATGCCATAAAGCAAAAGGTATGCTGCCTGATGAAGCAGAGGCAAATTTAACTCGACTGATATCTGCACGCCTAATCGGAACTGCGGCAAGAGCCGTCGAGGGAATAACTCCAGAGAATTTGAACTCCCTTTTGGAAGTTCTGAAAACCTTCTCACCTATTGAAAGTTCCTTCGAAATTTGTGGCAACATGGCCCGGTCAGTACAATTACCTTCGGAAGACGTCACGTCCTTTTTTTTTAGAATACAAGACCTGGGAAACAGAATAATCGAAACCATCAAGGCAGAAAACGACGGGAATATATCAAACGAAAGGAAGGCCGAAATTAAGAAAGAAGCCTGCAAAACCTTCATAAATGGACTGAAGACTGAAATACGCTCGCTGATGTCTAGAACAGAAGATCTATCGGTCGCCGGACCAGAGGCCATACAGTTAGAAAAAAGCCTCAAGAGACGTGAAAACATGACCAAATCAGGAAGCTGCGTTCTCTGCGATTCTACCGGACACATAACCAGTGCGTGTCCCAGGATTTTAAGTCTTGATGGAAGTTCCAAAACCAACTGCCAATTATGCGAGTCTCCCCAACACACTGCGCTGTCGTGCCCTTCACTGAAAACCAACGGAAACGGGTGTAGCATTTGCAAAAGAACAAACCACACCGCAGAAACTTGCCGTTATCGTCAGATACGAACGATACAAACTGAAGCACCGTTGAATCATTACTTGAGGTTTTCGAGGCTGAATGGAGACGAATATCACTCTCGAGAAAACTTCTTGCGAAATTTTCCACAACAAGGCAACTCATTCCAAAATCCACGATTTCCTAATCAGAGACCCCGCTATAACAACCCTTCTCACGATTCCACAAATTTTCGAAATCCCAATTCCGGGTCCCGTAATTTCTCCTATTCACAATTCCCGAATCAAAATTTCCGCGGCAACTTTCAAGACCCACGACGGTCTCAAAATTTTCAGGAAAATAACTTCGGAAACTCGCGATATCAGAATCTAAATTGGCGCGATAACAATTTTCAGGGTCGAAACCAAAGCGAGTTCCAACACTTTCAACCCCGAAATCAAAATAACAACGGGTTCCAAAACTCACGGAACGAAAACCGTAGACATTTGCGTGACAATGATCGATCGGAAAACGGGAACGTTCCCCCGCGTGGTGGGGAAACGAACCAGAAAAACCCACGCACAAATTAAACTTGAAAAATATTACGGTTAACTACGTGCGAGAAAAGGATCCACCGGGTATCAAATTAATAATCAACGACATCGAAATCAAAACTATGTTAGATTCTGGAGCTAGTATATGCGTAATAAAACAAGATAAGATAAAGAATTGTCCCATTAATAACAACGAAATAATTGAAATAACAGGAATAACGTCTGGATCTCTACAGACACTCGGAACCGTGATTTTAGATGTGTTTGGCATCCCTACCAAAGGACCCAACGACATTTCGATCGACCCTTACGAAGCGATAATTGGAACTTCATTTCTCGTTAAGAACAAAGCAAAGATAAATTTCGCTGAAGACTGCCTCGAGATTGACGATAGGAAAATCCCATTACTTAATGAGACCAAAGACCAAGTTTTGCACATACCTGCGCGATCGAAACAAGTTATCTCCGTCAACCTGAAACCCACAACATTCAAAATTGGACTTATAGAATCTATTAACATGAAAAAGGGATTGTACGCTGGGAACGCCGTGGTCAAAAATCACAATGGTAAAACATTCTTGCCATTTACAAATACCACGGAAGAAGATATTACCATCATCATACCGGAACAGGAAATGACTGAAATTTTGAAACTAGAAGAATATCAAGGAAAACCCATGAAGAAGGAAAAGAAATCGAAAAGGAGAAGCTTGAAAACAAAAAGGTGCTTCCAAATCCAAACGAGATCACGCTTCAACGAAGTAAAGGAACTATTGAGGTTAGACGATTTGAACCCCTCGGAGAGAGATGAAATTCACGATTTAGTTCGAGATTCCGCAGATTGTTTCCACATACCTAGTGAGAAATTAACCAGCACCCATGTGCATCAACACGCAATCATTACAGAAGATGAAAAACCTATTAACACCCGCCAATATCGCCTACCCCCTGTTATGAAAGAAGAGATGAACAAACAGGTGAGCGAACTATTAGATCAAGCAATCATTAGGCCTTCATTCTCACCCTATAACACTCCAGTATGGATCGTCCCAAAGAAACCTGATAGTCAGGGTAATCCGAGATGGAGAATGGTCCTCGATTATCGTGCCTTGAATGAGAAAACAGTCGGAGATTCTTACCCACTACCTAACATTATAGAAATATTGGATCAGTTGGGAGGAGCGAAATATTTCTCCATCTTCGATTTGGCTTCTGGGTTCCACCAGATTGAAATGAGAAATGAAGATGCACCGAAGACAGCATTTTCAAGTCCCCATGGACATTGGGAATTTGCCAGGATGCCGTTCGGACTCAAAAACGCTCCGGCTACGTTCCAAAGATTGATGGATGTAGTACTCTCAGGATTACAAGGAACCGAACTGTTCGTTTACATGGACGACATTGTAATATACGCCAAAAATCTAGTTGAACACAGACGAAAATATAAGATGTTGATAGAAAGATTACGGGAAGCTAATTTAAAGCTTCAACCGGACAAATGTGAATTTTTGAGGAGGGATGTTACGTTTTTAGGGCATCAAATTACAGAGAGCGGATTAAGGCCTGACCCCAAGAAAATCAAGGCGGTCAAGGAATTCCCTCGCCCCAAGAATGTTAAAAACGTTCGTCAATTTTTGGGACTTGCCTTATACTACCGGAGGTTCATCGAGAACTTTGCGAAAATATCAAAGCCAATGACGATTTTATTGGAGAAGGACGCCTCCTTCAATTGGGGAAACAGTCAAGAAAAAGCATTTGTCACGTTAAAGGAGAAACTTTGTAGCGAACCGGTCCTTCAGTACCCTAATTTCAACGAGCCCTTCATCCTGACTACGGACGCCAGTAATTTCGCTATAGGAGGCATACTAAGCCAGGGTACAATTGGAAAGGACCGTCCTTGTGCGTATATATCCCGGCAGTTGAATAAAGCAGAGAAAAATTACAGCACCTACGAAAAGGAAGCTCTTGCAGTGGTATTTTGCGTGTCTCAATTTAGACCCTACTTGTACGGTAGAAAATTTACTGTGGTAACAGATCACAAACCCCTTTGTTGGATGAGGACGGCCAAAGATCCTACAAGCAGACTTACCAGATGGAGATTAAGGCTTGAAGAGTATGAATTTGACGTTGTCCACAAAGCTGGTGTAAGAAATACGAATGCAGACGCACTTTCAAGAAATCCAATCCCAGATACAGAAGACATACTTATTGAAAGCATCCATTTAATAACATCTGTCGAACCAAGACGTTCCAAAAGAATCCAAACAAAGGTCAAAAGGGAAGAACAATATCGACAAGCGATTGAAAGAGAAAGACACAAAAGGGAAAAGGCTTCGACCAAAGACAAGGGAAAGGAAACAACTAGGAAGAAAAAGGAAAAGGAAATTAAATCGAAGGATAATCCAAGTAAAATCGAAGAATCGACTGAAGACTCCTTGAGGAAAAGAGACATGGTAGACAAGCCTAAACGCGGCAGGCCAAAACAACTCAAACAGACCTCGGAATTAGAATCGGAAGGAAATGTTTTTGATGAGAGTACCAGCGAAGAAGAGAATGACGAGTTTCGAAGCAAACCATTAACTCACGGGAAATCGACCCGGGTTCATGACGACATCTTTTCAGAAACAGATAAAGAAGGTAAGAACGAGGACCGAAATAGTATAGTTAACGCAGATACCGATCGCAGTTCTCAATCGGAAAGTGAATCAGAAGATTATATCGACGAAATCAACGAACTGGAAAAAATTTTACACGGGAAAAACATTTTCGAAAACAAAGACCAACTCTTCATGAATCGAGGCAATTGCCTTTTATTTTTTGACACACAAGGCAAACCTGTAGACGAAGCTTCAAAAAAATTCTACAAGAAAAAAGAAATCAAAAATTTCGGTGAACTCAATTTGGGAGACCTAAAATTCGGAAAAAACGGAAAAAAACATCATTTCGCCCTTTGCATCCAGGATACTTCTCAAGGCATGAACGAGGAAGAAATGTGGGAAGTCCTGAAGAGGGGAATAAAGAAATTGAAAATGAACCTGGTTGACAGGGAAATCAAAAACATTGGCATGCCCAAATTCAACGAATTAAACGGCATATATTGGAGGAGATTCGAAGACGAAATCTACAAGGTTTTCAAAAATGAAGAAGAAATCAAAGTGATTATCTATACAGGTCAGGTCAAGGTACCACCAATTTCTGAAAGACACTCCCTAGTAGAAGAATTCCACTGCTCCGCCGTTGGAGGTCATCAAGGACACAACAAGACCTACCTCAGGCTACGCTCCCACTTCTATTGGGAGAACATGAGAGATCACGTTAGAAATTTCATCGCGAAATGCCTCAACTGTGAACTGAAAAAACTGACTCGAAAGAAGATAAAACAACCAATGGTAATCACCGACACCCCCGGAACCGCCTTTGAAAAAATTGCCCTGGACATAGTAGGCCCAATGCCAATAACAGAAAATGGAAATCGTTATATTCTGACAATGCAGGATTTGCTTACCAAATACTGTATTGGAGTCCCTATTCCAGACGCTAGTGCTGCCACCACCGCAGATGCCCTCATAAAACGTTTGATTTGCATTTTCGGGGCCCCCAAAGCAATCCTTACCGACCAAGGTTCAAACTTCCTTTCTAAAATTTTAAAACTAGTCGCAAGGAAGTTCAGTATAAGGCAAATTAAGACTACAGCGTTCAGGCCCTCTAGTAACGGAAGTTTGGAAAGGACCCACATTATGTTAGTACATTATTTGAGACAGTTTGCGAACGATGACCAGGAATGGGACCAATGGGTCGAATTAGCCATGTTCGCGTATAATACCAGTATTCATGAGGCCCTAAATCGTACGCCCTATGAATTAGTTTTTGGAAAAACGAGTCTTCTACCCTCGAGTCATCCCCTCCCAAATCACGAAAAACTCGACACTTACGACGACTATCTCGTCCGCTTAATGGCACGGTTGGATGTCATTCGAGAAGACTCGCGTAAAAATTTGATAAAGGCCAAAGAAAGGTATAAGAGATATTACGATCGTAGTATAAACCCTGGGTCTCTCTCCGCAAACGAGTATGTTTTCTTGAGAAAAGGTTTAAGACCCAACAAGTTTGCTGACCATTCCGATGGACCTTTCAAAATTATCGAAATCCTGGATAATAACAGAACAAAGATTAGGATAGGAAACCAAGAAAGAATAGTCTCCACAAATAGATTAATCCCTACTCAAATTAAGTGCGAAGATAGCGAATAAAAATATTGACTACGACAAGGAAATAAATATAAGGCACTGTTCGTACATATTATGTTTTATTTTAATAGAACATGATTACGATTCTCATGATATTCGCATCACTCCACGCCACCGCTGCGTTGATGGGATATGACTGTGGAACATACGGAGGCAACATCACGAAGATCAGCCTGAAGGACCTGGGCACTTGCAACATACCACGTCCCCACGTCGTCGAGAAGAAAATTCCCTTACAACTCCTTCAGATAAATGATTTTGGCACTGTTTACGTCCAAACTTGCAAAATCGAGGTCCAACGCATTGTCACACGATGTGGATTCATTGCTGACCATGCCTTGTCAAATGGATTTGCCGAATACTTCTTCGAACCCACCAGGGAGCAGTGCAAACACCTCCACGAAAGAGGCCGCATACAAATCGGGAGTGTGGACCTAAACGGATACAGAGCAAACAGCTCCGAGACTCGCTCTGTAACCCTCGCAGGAACGCTGAATAATGACGGAAGCTGCAGCGGAGTCACGTACAGCGAGAGTTTTGGAATTTGGGAAAAGGCAACGGTGCAAGGAATAATCAAGATCACATTGCAAGACCACTACGCGCCTGTCTCCTTGAAAAACGACAAAATTTTCCTTAAAGGATCCACCTACTCCACTAAAGCCCAGCATTGTGCAACAAATGACGGAGGATACGCTTATTGGGATATTCTCCCAAGAGACCCTTGCGACCATCGCAAATACAAGGTACTATTCCAAGGATATGGAACAAGACTAGATGACCAATCCCAACATGGCATGGGCACGGTATACACAGTTGAATCGGAAGACATCACCTTTGCCCTTACGATGAAAGATGAACATCAAACATATGGTTACGAATTACTTTCGACAGAGCACCCTCGTTTGTTTATCTTGGAGTCCGATAAAGGAGGATTTTTCACTGAAGATCGTAGTCACACTGATTCAAAGGACATCGACATGTTTGCTTACGTGAATTCGAAATTCATATACGTTGAAAAACATGTCAGAAGGGAAGTCAGAAGCCTTTATTTGGACGTTATCCAGAAACAATGCAATTTGGAGAGGAAGGTTTTAGGAAACGCCCTAGCTATAGCCGCAATAAGGCCAGACGAATTTGCATACATATTCATGGACGGACCAGGATATATGGCTGTAGTTGCTGGAGAAGTAATCCATGTGCTCAAATGCATACCAATGGTAGTTAGAATCAAGTCAACCAAACATTGTTATCAAGAAATCGTAGTAGAGGGAAACAATCGGACCTTTTTCTTGACACCTAAGACAAGGATCCTGAAAGAAAAGGGTACTCAAATCCTTTGCAACGCTCTCGCGCCCGCTACATTCGACATCGATGGAAAATGGTACAAATTCATACCAATGCCAGTTGAAACTACTGCTCCTCAACGCCTAGACCCATCGTCGGAACCTACATGGGAGTATCATAGCTTAGACCACCTAGCAAACACCGGAATATACACAGAAGAGGACCTAAAGCAATTCCGGGAAAACGTACTATTCCCCATGGACCGGACTGGAGTTTTAGACACCATTGCGAGAAGATCTATTGGAGGATCAGTGAACACGGACGGAATATCTATTGAAAACCTGTTGGATGTTAAGAATTTGGCAAAGGGAATCTGGGAAGATATGTGGGGAGGATTTTCCATCTTTGGGACTTATAGCGCTGGGATTATTATGCTTTACCTCTTGATCAAATTCGCAATGTGGTTAATGAACACGATACTTCATTTGTTGGCATTACAATCGGTTTATGGATGGTCATTCTACATGGTCGCTTCTGTTTGGGACAGCCTTGCAAGTTTGATTTTGCACCTACGGAAACCTCAGCCTGCAAGAGAAGCATACCGCGGAGACGAGGAAGAAGAAACTCCAATGCAAGAAATTCCCCTCGGAAATCCAGAAAACCAACAAACAAATGTCGAAACCCCATACCCCGTCAAAGAACTAGCACGTTTCCAACAGCAACCCTTCGGACTACAGGGATGAAAGTTACCTCAGCGAAACATGAAGGACAATGGTAAAGAACACTAGAGAGTGCAAAGGTGTGAAAATTGTTAAAACGAATTGTTTAGTATGTAATAAAATTTATTATTGTTTTAATTATGGTGATGGGATATAAAATGAATGGGATATGACTAATTATATAATAAAACCACAAAAAAATGTATTAAAAATAAAAACCACAAAAAATGAAATTATAATTGAAGCGGAACAAAATAACTGAAATTGTTGTTCGCGAATGAAACGAAAGATAAAAGGAAGTATGAGGATGGGTGGTTGACTTCCTCTTTTCTTTCAAAATTTAATGTACAATTTTAACAAAATAAAGAAATAAAAAAGTATGTATGAAGAAAGGAAGAACCGAGAGATGTGAGGAAGGAGGTTGACCTCTCCCTCCTCTCTTCAAACATAATGCGTGCGTCGTGGAGACTGTTCTTGAAGATTATCTATTAAGATTATTGTTTAAGACTATTCAAACCCTTCTCAATTGCTAATTGGGTAGACTATTTAAGACTTTTATAAGGAAAATGTATTATTAAGTGGCCCTGACAAGTTGGCTTGCGCATATTCAGACATCTGACTCGAAATTACAATTAAAGGATATTACGAGAGATAACATGGAACAAATAACAAGATTTCAAGGAATACGTTTCAAAACAATTCAAAGAGACAATGAGTTTCACATTGGGCAACCAGACCGAAAGGAGCGAAGTAGGGCAAATCTATTAAATTATCAACCCAAAATTATTAGTTAAAGGAATAATAATAGAACGTTCACTTAAGATGATTTCAATATAAACAAAAGGGGCTAAACAGGTTAAATAAAAAGTAAGAGAAATAGCACACAAAAAGATCAATATAATAGAAAAAAAAGGGGATAGAATAAAACATGTGGAAAGTATTGATATATAAATGGATCACAATGACGATTTTCGAAAATTTATGATTCCGCGCACGTGATATAGTTCATGAGGTAACTGAACAGCCTAGCTAACTGTAAGTACCCTATCATACATGAATGAGATGTAAAAGGGCCTTAAACTTCAAGGTTTTCATTTCACGGGTGTTTCAAGAGAACAAAATTATGTTTTTAGAATCGCGAATAAATCATGCAAAACACGAAAGAAATATATGAGATAAGGCATAGGAATTAACAAAATATTAATGGAAAATTATAGAAGATAAACCAAGGTTAGTAGCCCCCAGTCAATGTAAAAAAAAAAA
>JAPYZK010003810.1:0-11299 GCA_030522785.1 Platygaster equestris
AAAAAAAAAACATAAAATAAATGTCGTAAAAGATTACGATAACCCCCCCCCCCCACCCCCACTCTTCATCAACCCCTCCCCACTTTTCACCAACCCCCCCCCGGCGAAAAGGAGGAGGAGTGGGGGTGCCCAAAAGGCCCATATTAACACTACTGTTATGAAATAATAACTTGATTTTGCATTTTTCTTTTGCTATGCTTGATACAATTTTGTGACCTACTTTTACGACGATTCTACAAAGTCGAATTATACTATGAATACCATAATACTCAGAATTCTAGGATTCTCCACAGTTTTTAGTTCAAGAAACTTGATTCAGTTCTTATATTTGCAGCTTTTTGAACACCTTCAATTTCTATTCGAAATTTTGAAATCTCAAAAAATACCAATATATTTGTATATCCAAAACAATCTTTATAGGATTTCATAGATTTTATAGCATTTCGAAGAATTTTCGAACGTTTTTATAGAATATTAGAGAATTATTCTTATTATTATTATTTGTAACGACACATTATCGATAACTTCCTCCTCCTGTCACGAACTGTCACAGATGTGCTGAAACCCTCCCCTCTGAAACCGTGATATCATGTGTGGAAGCTCCTAAAGTAGACACATGAGACATGTATGATCCACTATTATGATGGTTACGATCGTTTTAATCGTCTACAAATTAAAAACTGTGTTTTCCTACAATTCAATGAGTTCGACGTTTTGGAAATCTACGGCGTTTTTTCAAGACAATTATTTTTGATAAACCGAGACATAAGTGTCATCGTAACTGTAATTTTGAATGACACTTATATTCCAATAGGCTTTGTGAATAATTGTGAATAATGGCGTGTATTGACTATTTTATACATAAATCTTTTCGAAATACAAATCTAACTTAGAACTGAAGAGCGTAAAAGTTTTCGACAATTGTCAAATTCTGCATGACCTGCATTCATAATCAACAATGATGTTTCACGTTGTCTCTTTTCGCTTTATCTTATTTCAAACTCCAGTCTGAAGCCCGATGATTTGAATTAGTATCAGAACAACGGACGAATGATTGTTTTTTTTAGGTCAAAAGAAGAAAAGCATTCATGTACATATGCATTCAAAAAAATCAATCATCAACTGTGAAGTTTCTAGTACAATGATTCTCCAGTTTTGAGTGTGTACGAGTCAGAAGTTGACACAGTTATTCAAGTATCGTCTTTCGTGCTTCAGAGACAGAGAATGAAAGTGATGAATTTCTGGTGGAAGATTGTGATATGGCTTTGCAAAAATTTATGTGAGCAATAACTGTCACGTTATTTAAACACAATCCAGATATTGTCAATCACAAGCACGTACTTTCAAAATTATCGGAGACAAGGTGCATGAGAAAAAGGAGCATGTTACACAGAGGCTCTCTTTGTGAATTACACAGTAGTGTAGATTGTTTGTACCCATTCGCTCTAGAACTCCAATTTTAAAGCACTCTTCATTTTTCAAGGCGAAAACGTACACATTTTGCTTTTCAACTCGAGCTCGAAAGTATTTCTGTCAAAGTGTTCTTGCACTTCAACAAACATGCTGTTAGGAGGTCAAGGTATTGCATCCAAAATCCAGACGATTGTCGAAATCTCTTACCATACGGTAATAATTGTGCAGTAAAGAGTTTTGCTACATTCATTTGATATTAAATCAATTTTTGATGGTAGATAACGAATCATCATCGTGCATAAATAACGTTACGGGAAGTGCGACAGATCCCCCTTACCCTACACGATATTGCATTTACTCTCATCGTTTATTTCCAGTTTTTACGCACGGACTATAATGAACACTTACTATCCCAGCCGGCTACCGTTATATTTCACAAAACACGCACTGAGTAGACGCTTCGAGCCCTTGAAACAGAGGACTTGGGATGTCCATTTATGACCGGCTATTTAATACTGTAACTACGATCTTTCCGTAAGTCCTACTTTTGTTCCTCAAGTCACCTGAAAACAGGGACAGTATGGATTCTTTCATCCAACGCGCATGCGCGTTACCGACTCGCGAATTTCCAACATTTATGGATTTGTGATGCACCGTTTAGTGAACGGATGTCCTTAATGCGCTGTTTCAGAAGCTGGAAATCCCTATTCAGTACGTGTTTTGCAATAAACGATGTATTTATCCTAGAACCGAGGCGTGCTTTATGGGCCGTGACGATGTGTGGAGCCAAAACTCGACCCTAGGCGCAGCTGAGAGTCGAGATTCGGCTTCATACATCGTCTCGGCCCAAAAAGCCACGCGTGAGTGCTTAATACGAAAATATCTATATCAACGATCCATGAAAATCGTGAGAGGGTAGTTTGAACTCAAATACCTTTTATCAGAATACAGCAGACTTTCGTTGATGTGGACTCTCGTTTATATTGACTTTCGTTCATTTTGACGATTCACCCTCGGATATGTTGACTCGCGACTTCCTCTCGCTCCTCGCCACGATAACGTCAGCAGATAAGAGAGCGCTTAAATTTGCCGAAACTGATAATATAATTCCTTTTCTCTTATCAGACCAATCAGACGATAAAGGCGAACGGTAAACATAAATGAATTTTCACGTTCAAGCCAGTCAACATGAAAAAAATTCTACTGTACGACATAAATTTACGAGTAAATAAAAATACTATGTTGATCTTATAGCTAAGAAACTCCTTTCTCATACAAAGATAATCATTACTTCAATAAGTAAGCTTGAATAGCATAAAAGTACAGTTGACACACATCATCTAGAAGGCTACCAATAAAAACTCCACGTAGAAGTCTTGAAAGAGAAGAGATTTACATCGTCAACTTGTTTCCACTCGTTTCATTTTTCTATGCTTAGCGACTCAAACGTAGCGTAATATATTTTATTCATCATCAGAAAGTTATGTACATGCGTACTGACTGTCTTTTATCAAAGGAACATGAAAGTACCCTCGACAAACGTCATATTTGACACAAAAAGTGAAGATTACACGTAGATATCATGATAAAGAAGGGTTTTACATCAACACATTTTTTCGACAAATTTTGTTATGAGGCTTATTCTAATTATCATTAGACAATCGGATTCAGTCGCCTTTATTTCACTTGCCGCTGCCCTCAATTCTCGCTCGATCCTACTTCTAACACGACTGCGCCTCTTCGGTGATCGAGAATAATTTCATTTTCTATTCAACTGTCCGTCAGTTTTGCGCAATTTTGCGTCGGTTTATGGATTATTCTACGGAGCGTTCCAAGCTGATGCGCGCAGCAACTTGAAGAAAGAACGGAATTAATCGCATGGGGCTCGACAGCAAGCGAGAGGGCCATCAATGTCTTCACTGCGGTATAATATACTATTATATCACTCGTTCAAACCAAATCGACTGACCGGCATTGTTGTACTCGTAAATGTATTATTGACTTGACACTAGTAGCTTAATGATTAACATCATACAGTGGAACCTCCCGGTAACGTTCCAGCAGTGGCAAAGCAGACTCTCAGTAACGTACAAGGGGAAGTCCCCACCTTCGCTGGAGGTACATGTATCCGTGGGGAAGGAAGACCTTTCACTTTCCGCGCGCCACTGGCGTAAGGGAAGAACCGAATGGTAGGGGAAACGAGGACGGTTTGAAAACGTTACTGAGAGTTCAACTCGTACGCTACCGGGAGTGAAAACGTTACTGAGAAAAAAGTTACTGGAATTTTCCACTGTATTACGGAAAAAGTGAATACCAATCGCTCTGTGTTAAAATGTAACGGATAGAAACATAGAAGGTGTGGTTTAGTATCTATAGATCTACCAACCACGCACTCGTCCTGTATCAACAATTATCGTTTTCTGTGTGAATGTAAAATATCATTTCCCGAACCCATAAAAAGATGACGAATCGAACATTTCATAACCAATACCGCCAAATTTTGAATTTGCATTCACTTTTACACAATTTACAATGGTAAACAGAAGTAAAACTCGTTTTCTAGCTTTTTTATAGGGGTATAAATGTAACCTTAGCTAATAAGATGGTTGGCTAATGTGACATTTCTACACCTATTTACACAATTTAGTTACTATTAAACAATAAACATGAATTTTCACGCATGCATGACGTAATTTGATGACGTGTTGTTCAGTAGTCGAGTCAATATAACCGTCAACGTGTTTCATGAATTCATAATAAAATACTGAAACTCACGAAAATTTTACGTCAATAAAATGGTGGACTGACGACGAATACTTTTTAACCGAGCATTTTCACGCAAAATCTGAGAAAATGCTCTGCAAATACAGGAAAAAAACTGGGAAGAAGAGATACGCTCATCAGTAAGCACGGCTTTAGAAGCATTTAATCTCCATTTTCATGAAATACGTTTAAATTAACAAACTGAGATAGTTACGCTTTTTTGTGCATGATTTGCTATATGCTGCCAATTCTGGAGCTTTTTTCCGATTTTTGAATGTGTATAGCTATCCTAATTCTCCCGAAGAAAGCGTATGCCTCATACAGGTTTTTTTTTTAAAGAAAACGCTGGGCATAGTGAATTAAAATAGACCGAGAATATGGAACAGATTCATAGAGTGGTGTCACTTAAGGTTGAGTTTGTATGCCGGAGTGAATTTATCGTGTTAAGGATGGAACCTCCCATAGACGACCGGAATCGCGGTCAAACCTGATCTCCACTAAGTCAGACATCGATTTCCATCTACTTTGACTGCACTTGTGCTTAATGGACATTTGGTCTTACGTTTACTTCGAAGATAAATTGTAGTCCTTCAATTGAGCACATCATTGCGCATGAAAAATAATTACGTTTCAACCATTTTCCGTCTCGAAGTTTTAGAAGTCATTTTTTCTTCGAAAATGGGTCGTTGTGACGATCTAACGATCCTGTAATTCAGGACCAAAAAGATACGTGTAATTGACGATTTTTTTTGTTGCGAATTTTGGTAACTTATGTTACCTAGTTTCATTTGGGGAGTCTTGTGACACGAAAAGTTTCAGTTTCGAGTTCGAAAAATTCAAAAATGTTGGGTATTTAAATGTATCAATATTTTCGGGTTTTTACACGAATTTGAAAAATTTGTGCTATTCATGAAATTTCTGAAATCCCATGTGTTTTGATTCAGGTGGAAATTTCAAGTTTTTCTGAAAAATGAAGAATGATATTCGTAGGTTCTCTGAAAACGTTGGAATTTTAAATTTTAGTAAAAATTTAAAAATAATTAATTTTGGGTGTGGCGTGCTCGTCTTTTCTTCCTTTTTCTTTTCTACATCAAACTTTTTGCGAGTTTCTTCCCGAGTCATTTATGCATTACGAAAATTTTGGACCTCAATTTTCACTCCGTTTTAATTCAACTGATGACTTACTCAGGGACCGCGGGACCACAACTGAACAAAAAAAAAAAAAAAAAAAACTTATAAGATAAAACACGGAAAACTCATTTTCTCACAAAAATTAAATGTCCATTTTCGAACCGTTATTATGACTCTGGAAAAACCAAATTTATTGCAACTTGAGAAAACTTTTTCAATTATCCAAAAACGTGAAAGCCTTTTTCCACGGAAGAACCCACTTTTCTTGCCAGATTTTCAACGCCCACTGATAGTAACATTATTAACGCCCACTTAAAGTAACTATTCCTGTCACATAATTCCAGAAATTGAATGAAATTTTCAATATTTTCGAAATTTTTGAAAATTTTGAGAGAATTATTGAATTTCGGTGAACTTTAAAAATTTTCGGAAAATTATCAATTTTCGGAATGTTGATGAAAATGTAATATTTTTCTATGTTTTTAAAACTTTTCGGAATGTTATTCAAGTCGTTGAAAATTTTTAAAGTTTTTGAAAACTTTCGATATCGAACAAAATTCCCGTAAAGCGCTGTCAAGCAACGTGATAATACGAGTATCTGTGATCGAATCACATCGAGTAAAAAAAATTCGACTCCCTCTAATTTTCAGCGGAAAAAACTCGAATTGCAGCTTGAAATATCAACCCCCTAAATTTTCCCCCGTAAAAAAATAGTTCCCCCTAAGCTTTGTCCCCTAGAATTCTCCTTAAGGGCGGGCGTCAAAGAAAAGTTACGTGTGTTAGTGCGGAGATAATTGAATGTTTGAGAGAGAGGGCGAATAAATACTGCTTGCGCTTTTATTGTCGATCTGGGCCAATTTCGATGAAACAAAAGGATAAAGAAAAATCGAACAAAAATAAATAAAACTGTGAATCAAGCCTAGCATTCTCCGTGAATAATTTATAATACAAAATAAGCAATAAATACCTAGTGTGCGAGACAGAGTGCATGGCTCCTGTCGCTCGCAATCTATTCGGGACTGGGTAGCTACACGCGTCATCAGATCTGTTCGAGAAAATTATCAACGAAGTACCATACCTGCAGAATTACGGAAAAATGAGCCTCGGTTGACCTAGGTCTCGGGAATCATTTTAAATGAATGTAATAATACACAATTATGACAGCTCGAGCTGTCAGTTCATTTTAGCGTTCCGCGATTTCAACTTTCTGCTTAGCGACATATTCACTTTACGCCAAGTTCAAGTCGAACTGTCGTAATTGTGTATAATTCAATTTAAAATGATTCCCGATATCAAGGTCAACCGAGGCTCATATTCCCGTAATTCTGCACGTACGATACTTCGTTGAGAATTTTTTTTTGAACAGATCTGATGACGCGAGTAGCTATCCAGTCCCAAATAGATTTGCGAGCGAGAGGAGCCATGCACTATCTCTTGCACACTAGGTATTTATTGCTTATTTATAGAATACATTACTCACGGAGAGTGCTAGGCTCGATTTACAGTGTTACTAATTTTTAGTTTGATTTTTCTATCCTTCTGTTTCATCAAAATTGTCCCAGATCGGCAATGAAAGCTCAAGCAATATTTATTCGCCTTCTCTCTCGAACATTCAATCATCTTCGCACTAACACACGTAGTAGCTTTTCTTTGACGCCCGCCCTTAACAGCCCGAAAAACCCTACATTTAGGGGAAAAACCCCTGAACTGGCAACACTGTTCTGAAATTTTCGCATTTATCTTTTTTTTATATTCCGTCGTTTCTTTAACATTCTTTTCCTGACGAGTGCCATGAAATTTTTATGAATCCAAAACTTAAATATGAAAAATTGTGAGTGCTGATTTTTCCCAACATCCGAACTTGAGCGATCGAGAGGGATCTCGCTCATGCTTACTCCTGCCAAATCAAATCCGAAGGAAGGAAGCCTAAGTACTCCGTCCATTTTTCATGGACTTCTGTGCCCAATTCAGCTTAACTTACTCGAGAGACCCTCAAATAAATCCCTATCGGATATCGCGTTCCTCATCACCTCTCGGATTATGAAATTTTATTGAACTCTTAGTGTTGACAAAAAAGTAATATCAAAATTCATCAATTTAAACTCACTTCAACTCAATTTATGAGCATGCAAATTATTATTGAACTCTGGGGTTCGAAATTTTCCCCGACACTTCTGACAGAGCTTCAACTTTGTCAGAACGTGACATAAGTGAAATTCGAAATTTTTAACTTTTCCGAAAAATGTGAAAATTCGAAGTTTTTTGTGCGGCTTGGATAGTCTGGATTTCTATAAAATTTGGAGGAATTGGTGTTTTTCGAAAAACATGAAAAATATTCCAATTTTTCGAATCTCTCAAGTTTTTCGAAAAATCTGGAAAGGTTTCCGAAGGATATGAAAATTGTGAGTGAGTCCTTTGAAAAATTTAGATATTGTTAGTTTTCTAGAAGATCCCTAAATTTTGAGATCAGAAGTTTTTTAAACATTTCAACAATTTGAATTCATTTCAAAATTTTTGCAAATCAGTATTTTCAAGAATGTTTACAGATCTTTAGTCTTCCAACAAAAATTGAAAAATGATATTTTCGAAAGATGTACGAACTTCGAGTTCTCTGAAAAAATTGTTCTGCAATTCAGATATTTCACGTTTGTTGTGAAATTTGACATTATTGATACTTCTTACACATTTTATGATTTCAGTTTTTCCTCACAATTCGAAAATTTTGAGTTTTACCAGAAATAGAAGAAATCGAGTTTTTCTGAAATATTTGAGATTTTAAAAAGATTTGAGATTTCATGTCCCTTAAAAATTTCGAAAACTAAGTTTTTTTGAAAATTTCGAGTTTTCCAGAGAATTTTCTAATTCTAAGTTATTTGAGAAATCAATCACTTGAATTTTTTTCAACAATTTTGAAATTTTAAGTCTCACGGAAAATATAAGAATTTCAAATTTTCGCAAAATTTGGAAAATTTCTAGATTTTCGGAAAACTCGAAATTTACTAGTTTCTCAAAAAATTCGGTAATTTTATTGTTTTCGATATTGTCTCGATTGTTTTCGATAAATTTGAGGAACAATTATCCTAAAACCCAGATGTTTCAAAAACCCATCGTCAGAAACAATGCATTTGACAAACATGAAAATGACAACTAAAGTGACAAATCACTGTTTGTATTATGATAAAGGCGCCCCTGAAACAAAGCACCGGAATTTTCCACCGGACGCCCGAGTCTCGGCGAAAAATCATTCATCATAAAGCCCATCGCTTACCTGGGCGTTTTTCGCCGGTGCCAGCGTCGACCGCCAAAACCGTACCTAACTAGGGTCGAGCATCATTTTGCGCGTCTCGGGTTTTCCCGGAAAATCTACAGTTTAGAACAAGGATAATCTAGAGAGGGCCCGTTTCGACCCACTAGAATTAAGAGGAAGGTCTTTTTCCTTTTTGTACACAAGCTTCGCCTTATCTTCGAGTAAGAAAATGATGTTCGATCTTTCCATTGAACAAATCCTGAAACTAGCGACAACTGCGCTCTCTTTTTTCGGCGTTGTGAACTTAACAACGCGGGAAGGAAATCATATAAAAAGAGGCACATTTTCCACGGCTCCTCAGATCCATCCCAGATCTCTAAGTAGGTTGTTATCAACTGAGCATGCTGCTCCCCAGGAATAATTTGTTCTTCTCGTCACCTTTTCTACTGAGCCTGCTTCTCCTAGAAAGGTTACAATCTCTCCGGATATCCTCTCGACTAAGCTCGCTGCTCCTCGAGAAACATCCTTCCTTCTAACAAAGAATTCTCAACTGGGCTTACTGCCCTCCAAGGACGATCATTTCTAGAGATCTTTCCAAAAGTACGGTGAAGTAAAACGTAATCGAAAAGTGGAATTATGGAGTAAAATTAAAATACCAGAATTGAAATCAAAACATATAAGTGGCCGACCAAGTACGCAAGGATCTGATAAACGCCGTCAAGGGTCTGAGTTTAACAAAGAAATCTTGCGAAAGGGAATTTCGGAACAAGGGTCAAGGCGCCCTTTGGATCATCCTTCGTGCTGTGGACAACGAACTACGAGGTCACAAGGACTTCAAGTACACCAACAAACAGTGCATATGAAACCTGGTTGAGACCCATGCTATTGAAACCTACGGTGTCACACCCAACATTGTCCGTCCAGAGGAGCCCAGTAATGAGGAGATAAAAGGGGGTAATCCTACCCACAAGGTATTTGCCGACCCCGAGGTACAAACCTCCAGTGTTTCCCCAAAACTTAATAACGCATCGACTCAAACACCCTCAAACCTTTTAGGGACCCGCGGAATATCCGTACAAACTGAGTCAAATCGCCACTACTACTCCTGTAGTAGTAACATTGGGTCTTCAAGTAGTTCAAGCTCGAATTCCTTCAAGTCTAGCTCTTTCAGCTCTAGTTCAAGCAGTTCAGACTCTTCTAGTTCTAGTTCGGATTCTTCGGATTTAGAACCCGAGGAAAACCCAAAGTCGAAACGACAAAAATTTAATATTGTAAGTGAACGAATCACATAGTCATATCCTAACCTTCCGATTTTGTCTTAGGAATCATCTAACTTATAAGTATTTGAAGTTATGAAAAATGCACGTTTAACTACGAAAGTGTCTTAAAATCACTTACCTTAACCTAAAAACCATCTTCATTAAAACCTGTGTGTATTTGATTTGACTCATATTGAGTAACCTGTTATATTAATTGATTCAGCGATCTCATTATTTATCAATTCGCCCCCTCATATGTCGTCCAAAAACAAAAGAGGGGATACAAGGGTGACCCGGAGGGAATTCTCCGGTGCGATTCCTTTCTGTTACGGGCAAGCCCGTAACAACATGATGAAAAATGTTGACGGATCAGACTCGATTTCGATCCGATTTCCAGTTAATCTCGATCCAGTAAGTAACTCTCAACACGATTTGTAAAAATACCGAATACAAGCTCGTATCTATTCGATGATATCCTTGAATTGAAACGATGAAAAATAATCCATCTCCTACCTTCAGCTGGATACTGATCGCCTGCCGTCGGCGAATGTGCCATCTTATTGGGCTTCTTTCTGCTCACGAGTAAGAAAGTATTGTGTCTCCTTCCCAAATCTGTGACACCAATGCTCAGTTTGCAGTCCAGTGGTTGAATCAAATTTTGAACGTTTTATAACCTAACAAACGATAGTTTGTATGTTAAAACTGACTAACTGACACTGAATGAAGAATGTTCAATTACAATCCAGAACATCGCGTATTTTTCGAGATGAAATAATTTGCAGTACCGATTTTTTCGATTTGCAATCGAAACAAATTGATTAAAATTTGTTGGATCAAAGTCACCGATATTGAAATTTGAACATTGCCGAATTAAGTTTGTTCTGAAAATGTGTTCCAAAATATGAGAAACCAAAAAGTTTCAATAATGCAAAGAATATTGTAAATTTTGGAATTTTTGAACAATCTGAGGATTCTGTCGAAATTCTGCATTTTTAAAATTTACGGACATTTTGAAATTTCCATGATTTTGGAATATAAAAAATTTTTAATAGTTCGAAATTCAAAAACATTCAGAAATATTGAGAATGATGAAAATTTTTGGAATCATGAATTATTGTTGGGGCACTTCAAAAATTTTAATATTGTCCGATTTTGAACTGAATGCCCAAAATGTTGTTCTAAAAATATGAGAAACCAACAAGAGGGCGCTGCGAGCAGGGCAGCGACGGGTCGTGTTTTTTCGAGCTCCACGAATTCGCGTTTTTAAACAAACTAATTTTTAAACGATGTGAAGAGCGGGAAAAACCCACTCTTTAATTTTGAATAAAGAATATTATAAATTAGCCCAATATTCAACAATTTATTATCTTAACGAAAAAGTCGGTCATTACAAAACTCGAATAAATTCCCAATAAATAATTAAAGCTGAAATTTAAATTGTGAAATAAAACAGTAATGAACGTGAACTCAATTCTAGTTTCGAAAC